>JANTPZ010125882.1:0-16341 GCA_025593235.1 Vachellia pachyceras | reverse complement strand
TTCTCTTCTTCCTCCTTGAACAATGGCGTCTTCTCTCCCTCTAATTTCTGCTGGTTCTGATCGTGCAAAACAGATGGGAAATGGAGGGAATTTGATGATTTATTATTCATCCATTTATGGAATCAAAGGTGGAGATTTGATCTTGCAACTTTAATGAAATCTAATGGCTATTATGGAGCCATCTTTATGCCACTTGTCATGCTCTTATTCTCCCTCCTAAAGTGACTTTTACAACTGTAATTGGGGGTAAAAATCTGGTTCTCATCTGGTTACTCTAACCAAATTGGATCCCATTCGATTACTTTTACCGATTACACTTTTTTACCGGTAAACTTAACTTTATTTCGGTAAATCTTTTTATACTTTTCTGGAGATATTTTCTTCCTCATTTAATCTCCATAATTTCATCTTGAATATAAAAAAATTATTATCCCCAAAATACCCTTTACTTTTCTCAAATTTTACAGGATTAATTTATCCTATCCAAAATCCCTGAAAACGTACAATCAGAGAGCACAATTCTTTTAGGGCTTTAAAAAATATTATATTTTTCACTGATCCTCTAGCCCTTTTCCTTTTTCCAAAATTCCCTCTACATATTTCAAAATTAATTTTTGAAATATTTATATTTCGGGGATTTTCGGGTCTTTTCCCAATTTTCGGGAAAATCGCCTTAATCGTACACTGGATAATAATTTTATTAAATACTATAAAATTCACTGGATTTTCCATATTTTCCTCTAAATTTTTGGAGGGCTCTTGATACCTTAAATAATTATTTTTCCCCTTTTTCGCCCTTCAAAATTCTATAGACGGAAATCGAGTCCGAATCTGGAAAATCCGTGTTTCAAGATTATGCTCCGCGAGTCGAGCCCTGTCTATTGGGCATCTGTAAATTTTTTTGGTCAACAGTTGACTTTTAACTTTGACTTTGTCAAATGACCAAAATGCCCTTGCATATTTTCATAATGACCAAAATGCCCTTACTTGATGCTCACTGCGTCACATGCTTCGGCCAACAAGGATCTTGGCTGAAGCCAGTGAAGGCTTGACACTCTCTGTGTCATATGCTTCGGCCAACAAAATTTTTGGCTGAAGCCAACGAAGTGTGGATGCTTTCTGTGCCACATGCTTCAGCCAACAAAAATTTTGGCTGAAGCCAAAGATGTTTAATATCATCTTACTTCCTCATTTTCCATGGGCCTTAAATCATCTCATAATTACTTATCAGCCTTCATTTCAATTTCAGAAAAACACGGATATTACACCTTGCAGTTATGATTCCTCTTGCTCCTTGTTTTCTAGGTCATGGCATGATATGCAAAGGCCTTTGCTTAGTTCTCTTAAGACTAGGCTTTCTTTTCCTTATTTTGGCCTTTAAAAGCTTGATTCCTTTTAGTGGATTGGGAGTTGCTTCCTTAGGTGCTCCATCTCCCTTAGAAAGCCGCATTACTTTTATCCTCAAATGCACCTGTAGTAACACTACTAATACCTTTCTCGAGCTTTTTATGGTCAATAGAAACATTTGAAATACCATGACTTACAAATTTGAAATTAACACCCATATTGCTCATGAGTTATCATATTTATAGAACTCATATTTATATATTAATATTTAAGATTAATCTTTTATTAATCTTTAAAATATGAATTTCATAAAGATATTCAAGATTAATCTTGAAACCAAAATTTAAAAGGGTATTCAAGATTATTTTTTATTAATCTTGAAATTCGAATTCCAAAATATATTCAAGATTAATTTTTATTAATCTTGATATCAAATTATGAAATTCGAATTTGGATTAATCTTGATTTGATCATATCATATTCATTTAATTAATCCAAATAATGAGCCAACCAATTTTTCTTAATTTATCTTTATAAATTAAATCAATGTTAGTTATTTAATTTATCAAATAAGTTAAATGTTAAAACTAACATACATTAACATTATCTATATAACATTAATGTCATTTTGAATATAATATATATAATTCGAAAAGCCCTCCAATATTAAAACTCATCTATTTTTTAGTGTGACCATGTAGGCCCACATGAAGTTTACAATGGGCTAAACTAAGTATTAGCCCTCGAGTCGTAAACAGCCTTTAGCAAGACATTGCGACTACCAAAATCATATGGAAATTGTTAACACTACACAACCTTTCATGCAACCACATCACGTCCCTTTTGTCACACTATCTCGGTCAAGCATAAGGTACAAATGATGTCATCCTCTTATTCTTGACCATTACTTTCTCAATCCCTGAGTAGTCTGATCTCATAAATGAAAACTCCTTTTCGTTAAAATATAGCCATACATTTATCAGACTGACTTATCAAGGGCCCCAGTAATATCTCTCAATTAATGCAAGGGGTAAATTCCACCTTAATTACTCACATTCCTCAACATGAAAGACCCCTAAGCTCAATTATAGCATTTTATCATCACTCGATTAAATGTGATTTTTGACTAAGTTAAAACTTAGCGACACTCATGTAGGAATCTATGATGACCTAAGGTCCAATGGCGTGGTGACGTAATTACATATAAGATAAGATAATGATTTAATCCATGCACCTTTCTCATAGCAAGTCGGTCCAGCACCTTATACTCTTACAAGTGCCTATAACTATGACTCGTATCTCTATACCTTATCAAAGTTATACTAGTCTTACTTCATCTTTGCTCCCACATAGACACTCGACCAGTGACATTTAGGACAATCTTCATAATTTGCCCATGGATGCAAATTATCATAATAAATATGCAAAAGTTATGATAATTAAATGGAGAAAATATATTCAAATAAATAATGTTTGAGGTATAATGATTGGCTTCTATGGCACAATTTTCAATACCTTGCACATTTAACTTTTTAAGGGTTCAAATTTAGCAATAATCAATTAAAAAAATGTAAATTTGGCAATGTTGTTAACCCCCTTAACTCTATTATCCAGTTGATATATTTTAGAGTCTAAAGATTCATTTTGGAATCATTTAAGCAATTGAACTACTCTTTTTTGTTAACTTCCTTCATGAAAGTTGCTCTAAATATTTTTTTCTAATGGTAATTAAAATTTCTTCTTTTTGTTTAAATTTTTTATAATAAAAGAAAAAAAAAAGATCAGCAAAAAGGAGTAAGAAAGAAAGAAAAAGTTATTTAGAGCAACTTTCATGAAGGAATTTAAGTAAAAATGAGTAGTTTTAATGATATAAATGATCCCAAACAATAATCCATAAAAATAATAAAATATATTAGATGGTTAATGTAGTTATGGAGAGTTAACGACATTGCTAATTTTGCACATTTATTAATTGATTATTACTAAATTTACACTTTTAAAAAGTTAACTGTATTAGATGATTCTGACCAATAACTTCGTTGCTAAATTTGCATCTTCAAATTTAGTAAAACAAATAATTAATATAGGCCCAATAGCTTCGTATTGGGTCCTTTCTTATGTTATTACTCAACACATCTTCTCTCAATCCTTAATTTTTCCTAAAGTTTTTTTTATAAGTGAGCAAAATTTCACATAAATCTAGAATTAGTTCATGGCTGCAGAAACATCTATAGATTTACTATAAATAAGGATTGGTCAAGAGAGGTTTCCAAAAAAAAATTTGACCCTCAAAGGATAGGACCACAGGATCATAGGAACCCTCATTCAAAAATAAAAAAAAGGAAAAATAAAACAATACAAAGCCAATATCATCTCATCTCCTTTGATGAATGCATTTCCCCCATTTTTGAACATTTCGTATGATAATTTATTTATTATCATTTAGGTTAAGGTACAAATTTAGCTCCAAAAATTTTCACCATAGGCATTCGATATAATTACATTTTAAAGGGAGTAAAAGCATATACAATCTTTCAAAATTAATGTAACTTCAGCACTTCCATTGAATATACTCAAACATTTGACTCTTATTATGTACAATCTACTTGTTATCTCTCCAATTTTATAACGTAAGTTTGAACCAATTTAACAAAATTGTTAAAATTGCATCATTTTTAAGGAAAAACTGTGTATACCTTTGCACTTTCAAAACTTGACTGTGTTAAATATTTATTTGTCTCAAATACTCCTAGCAAAAAATTTCATTATTAACCCCATTATCATCATTATCATTTATTCCTATAAGTGGAAGTATACAGATGAACTCGCAACCTAGCACCAACATAGGTGAATGATGTACCACTATCTACAAGGACATTGACATTATTGTCGGTATTCAATGATTCATGCCGTTGCTTTAAATAAAACCACGAGTATCATTTTGCATTATGTTTTTTAAGCAGCATCATCCATCAATTGGAAAGTGGATGTAATCATATTCAAAACACTGTTAAACATTAAATGCAAGCATCTTTTGTAGTAGGAATTCAAATCTTGATCCGCCCTATTACAAGAGAATAGTATATTCTACTTGACCCCGTTGGTTTTTTGCATTATTTTTTTTGTTTCATTTCATTTGTTTTACCATACTTGCACGTGGGCTTCATTATGAGCTTTATTACATCCGAAGTGCAAGTGGGAGATTGCGGATTTAATCATGCTGATAACCTCAGACTGATAGCGCATGTCGCTTTAAATCTACAAAAATGGAATAATAAGAATTAAGGTCGAGGAAATTAATGAATTTTCTAAATATAAGAAGAGCATGAATGGTGCAAAACTTAGGACTCTAAGGCATCTGCTCATTTTGGAACTAGAACTGATCGGCCTAATGGGCATCATCTTGCTGGTGCCTATGAGCAAGAATTTGCTTTGTCTTCTCAAGAACACCAAAGAAGATTGAACCTCCAATACCTATCCACAAAACTCTGGGCCCCATACCCTGTAAGGAACAAACCATTTGGAATCAATATATCAATTTATTGTTCTCTAGCACTAATTAATAACATTCATAATTTGTAAAAAGTACAATTTATTCCATGTATTCCATGTAATGCACAGAGTATGCGTCCAAAAGCATGTCTGATTTCATGTTCAACTCCACCAAAATCGCAAGTTTGGTTTCCAACATGAAACCGAACACATATATTTGTGTGAATAAACAATTTGAAATTTGATAATAACAAAGAAAATGGCCTAGAATGGTAACAAAACATGTTCAAAGTGAATAGCATGAAATAGTTATACCTTGAAAAGTGTCTGAGTTCCTTCTTCTTTGATTATTGTTCTCACACAATCACTAATGCCTTTGTACTGGATTTGTGATCCCTGATGAGATGCACAACAAATGTTAAATCATAAAGCAAACCACACACACTGATCAACATTTTTTAAGTTGAGTGATGGGGAAGGCAGATTATCTGAACCTGAACCATCAATCTGGTTTTTACAACATCCAGGGGAGTTGTAATTGCTCCAGTTACAGCACCTGCAAGTGATCAAATTAACCACTAATTATCAGTTTCAACATAGCTGATCCATCAGTCATATAAACTCTTTAATTTTCAAGTTATTATTTTCTCTTTTGCAGCAGGCTTGTAAATAAGATTTATCAACATAGACAAAAATCATCCAAATAAAGTTCAAACAACCAATAAGTAGAGCGCCTCTACTTAACAATGACCAGGATATATTCCCATCTTCATCCCAAGATAAAGGAAACCAACTAATTGCAAATTAAGCCAATGTTCTGCCTAATACCCAGTTTTCCAAAAATCTACGTATCCAACTTCCAAAATTGAAAATTGGTGCCTTATTCTTATTTTGGTTTATAGAAATTCATTGCATGATGTATTAAATGTCATCACTTAACAACTTCCTCTTGAATCCATGAGGCAACAATATTTCGCCAAGTGTTCAAACCCTCCGTGATATCTTAAAACAGTATTTATTTTGTAGAGAAATAAAGTTACTTGAAGGGAGCCTTGACGTCTGAACAAAAATTCAAGGGTGGAAATATTTTGACATCTTTTCATATGGTCCTGTCATACTGTAATGTAGGCTGGGACAAGCAAGTAGTATTTTCAGTCTCAGAGCGTTCTACCATATTCCATTATAAGTATTGTTTATCATCCCATTACAACCATAAACATAGACAATGCTTCTCAAACAGCTTCAACTTGGCTTCTTGCCGCTAAGTGCATGTTTGGTTTCACATAATTTTGATGGTTTCAGCTGATAAAAGGGTAATATCAATATTGGGTGTGAACCGTGTGAGAATGGGAATTTGTGGTATTTTCTATTTAACAGTTAGAGAATGAGGGTTATATAACAGGGGGTCTGGTTATTGGTGAAGGTATGAGAAGTCTGAAGAGTGGGTTGGGAGAGATCCTGTGCCTCTCGAATGCACAGGGTGGTGTATGTTTTCTCTGTTTTCCTTAGTGTGTAATCTTCCATTAGACCATACACTCTGAGGAGTAGTTTCTGTCATTGAATAATACATATTTGGAATCGTGATTCCATCAGCTTCCAACACGAAACTAAACATACACTAAATCAAACAAGCCACTTTACTGATTATGACATTGATCCTCTACCATAAAGACAGCTAGAAAGTTTACAGAAAGCAAGCTGTACAATTTGACATAAACTCCAGAAGGTAGGCAGAAACAAGCATAGACAATAGAAGCACACAAAATCAAATTTAAAAATTATTATAATAATATTGAAAAAAGTCAAGCATATACTTTAAAGTTTCAACAAAAAAAAATTAAAGGAAATGAACTACCAGCAAAAGCACCAAGCATAGCATTCTCTGGATCATTGAGATCTCTTTTGGCCTGCAGAGCAAGCAAAACCAAATATTAACGATTACCACTTTTTCTACAACGTTAGATTACCATAATTCAAATACTTTGGGCAGCAAAAGCTCTAATTTTTATTCATAAAGATCGAATACAAGGGGAAGAAGGGAATAAATCTGAATCTAATAATTTAATCATATCTCCTAAATCTCTCCTAGAATCACGAGTAATAAAGACCAATACTGCAACAAACCTGACCAACGCAACAACAACAGAGCAAGTAAGGGAGAAACCGGACTAACCACTAAGTAACTAGGTTAACTACTAAGTTGAGCCTAGAGTGTCAGGCCCACTCCCAACAATAATAACCTACAAAATGATGCCAAAAACACCCCGTAAACAATCTAAATTGATGGAAGTGTTGCAATGAACATAATTCTGTTGGTTCTGTGGAATATTCCGTAACATGGACCAAAAATTTAATTTAAAGCTAATTTAAACCCAATCAAAATTTCCTTAAACGTAAAGGCCTCATCTATGTTATTACCGCTAACTTATAACCCATCCGAAGCTGCTCATATATGCAAAATTGTATAGCATCAAATGGCAAATCTCGCAAAAGGAAGGATCCATATCCCTGTAATATCAGGAAAATAAAATGTAAGTCAAGGAAAACAAAACAAGAGCGAGGTTTACATTTGGTCCTGCGCATGATAAATCAAATATCAGCAAAAATAAAAGGGCACTGCAGTTGTGATCATAGTCCTGCATGCATTAACATATACCTGACATAAACCAATCAATGGTTTTATTTCTTCCAGAACAAGGATATGGAACAAGAATATCTACTATGACAAGAAGTTACAGCAGCAATAATTTAATCAGTTGTAATACAAAATTAAATGGTGATTCCTACAAAATGAAAATGCAACTAGGTACTACATACCGCATAAAGACCTTTGAATCCCTCCTTGGCAACAATGAGATGGACAGCAGCAGAAGCTGAACTAAACTGTCCAGTTTGCATTCTTTGCTTAACAACCTATAAGCATTATCATTTGTTGAATTCCTAGCTCAATAAAGTTTGAAACAATATAACTGTCAGAGAAAAAGTCTAAATACCTCAGTTGGAACACGAACAAGAGAAGAAGCCAAGCCACCAACGGCCCCTGCAGCCTATATTGAGCATAAACCTATTAAAATAACCACACACACTCGTACACAAATGTGTGCATTCAAGATATTTTTATATGTACCCTGATAATGAAACAGGTTATTAAGGATTTAAGGCTTATATCATTAAGAATCCAATAGCGCACTCAAGATACAGGGTATAGGGGTTCATCATACAGCCTTAATATTAACATCAATTCAAACTTAGGTCTCAATATTATGAACAGAATAACTCGTTCATTTTAACAGAAAATAAATATAAATAAAAAATGTGAGGTATAGATAACATGTTAAGCCTAAACACTCTGCATTGCCATCAGTTTGTTGGTCAAAAATGATTTCTTACGCTCTAACATGCCTCTGAAGAAACAATTCTTTAAAGAGGAACAGACAAATTGTGTTTTGGTGCAATGCAGTTGAAATTCATTGCAAGTAATTTTTAAAGAATCAAAAGCAATCGACCACATTTAAACTGCAAAAGTCAGTTGTCTTGGCAAAACATATAATTAAAATGAATCTATGAAGATGAACTGTTAATAAAATAACAATACATGTTTCATTGATGCTTTGCAGGTTTCTAGAGGTTCATATTATATTAAGGAATGAATCGCTAGCACTTTCACTTTCATGTTATATCACATTGCTTTGTTTATTCCAGGATTTACTTGGCTCATTAAAAGATACTCCCTCTAGTCCCTATTATAAGAGTTAGTTGGTGGGGTTGGGTTTGATCCTAAATATAATATTTTAATCCATTTTGTCTCTTACATTTATCATTTTTTCCCAAACTAATTTACCTACTAAATGATATATAGTCTAATATTACACATGGGTCTTTTAGGAATATCAAGTCAAATTTGTTCAAATTAACCAATTTATTTCATTTCCTTAATCTACTTAAATTAGTGAAGTAGCTCTTACAAAAAGGACCAAAGGGTAGTAATGGAAAACTTGAAGTGATCAAAAATGCTGAAAGCCAAATATTAGTGCTTAAATAATAACAAATAGATTGCCACTCCCTTTTTTATGTAGAACAGACTTACAAAATGAGCAACAGCACTGAGATTTTCAGGCAGGGAATCTAGCAGTTTCAGTTTTGTGGGTTCATATACTCCAATAAAAATCGCAGAGGCTCTGTAAAGAACGGGAGAGAGATTGGTCTATCAGGCATAAGCATCATGCAACTCAATCAACTAGGGCCCCCCACCATTGCCAAAGATTAAGAGATGTTATAAAGGCCAACATGATTTTCTCAGAAGAGTCAAATATGGGTAGAAAAGGTTCAGCTTGCATTATGTGTGTTTAAACACAGCCCATTAAAATATAATGAATTGTGTTTATATTGTGCATTGTGGTGACCCCAACCTACAGTAGAATATGGATTATATGAAAAGTGATCAAGGCCTAGATTCTGAAGTATCTTGGGAAAGTTTATTATTCAGAAATAACAATCGTTGATAGCCCCTTTGCCGTTTTCCAAGTTTTATACAAGATTCAAATATGGTGCATAAACCATATTTGCAGAAATCATAAAAATATCCCAATTGATGAGTAGGAAAAATATGCTAGTGGATGATTTGAGGACAAATGAAGATTCCGTGCCAAAGAGAAGTTTAAAATAAAGAGCATGAATTCATTACATGTAACCTATATAATGACATAAGTATTGCATTGAAGATGACATATAAGAAAACTTGAAATAAAAAGTTTACTTTTTTTGGATAACTTCATAAAAAGTATACTCACGGTAAGACACCAGCAAGATTTCCAGACAATCCAGAATATAGACCCTTCAAAACGATTTTCCCTCCACCGTGGGCAGCCTGTTATCAGAAAAACAGTAAATAAGTGAAATGAAATTAACAATACATAATAGAAGAGCAAACCAGAATTTGAACATAGACAGCATCAAAGGGCGAATGACTGCAAGGGGATAGCAAATGGGATAAACAGCAAAAGGAAGGCATAGAAAGTAAAAAAGAAAAAAAAGGCTGATTTATGCAAAATGAAATTACTATTAATCTGGCCTTTTTATTCCAGAAAAATAAAATATCAAAAATCAGGAAAACATGCATTTAAATTACCAAGTGCAATGCTGACAAAGTCTGACATGTCATCTATAACATGTTATCTAAAAAGTAATTAAAGATATTCACAGAATTCAAATTATAAGATGAAACAAGATGTGATGGCCACACAGTAATGGACGTGAGGAAGGTAGTGTTAAAAATTCATTTTAAGACTAGCGGCCTCTCCTAGTACCTCATGTATAACAATTCACACGTGTAAATCCATACAAGTTATGAAGAGATGAGGTATAAATAAAAAATTTACACTCAATAAATTTAATGCACCTGAAGTCGAGTTTTTATAGTGTCAATTGGATACAAGGCTGTTTCTACAACAACACCGGCAGCACCTCCAGCAATACATCCGTCTGCAAATTTCATTAGCAGGCCATGCAGAACATCATTTACCGTTATATTTAAGGAAGAATACCATGATCATTGGCAAAACTGCACTTTAATATGGCAATTTAGATTTTCAGAGACTATAATACCAATAAGCAAGTTGTTGGTGCATTTATAGGTTACATAAAGAGTTGGATTGTCATGAGATAAAAAAAATATTCACATGGCAATAACAATGAAAATGGAATTGTAACTTTGAGCATAATCCATCTATACCTTAAATGAACCTGCCCAAAGAAAGCCAAGGAACAAATTTATTGGATAAGATTTCTGTACATACACATATGTTTTCATGATCACAAGCTCTGACGTTTAACATAAGGATACCAATATCACAGAGATCACTCCATGGAACACAGTTTGCAGTGTTTCTATTTGCATTGCATCTCAGTTGATGCCTTAAGAAAATTTACGACCAAACTTCATACACCTACAAGTTACTGAATTCAAGCATCCTCTTTACCTTGTAGATGTCTCATTTATTTTCAATGAACTAATTTCTTATATTAGATTCTACTTAAATTTTTTTTCTACCCAAAAGAAATAATAAAAAAAGCCAGACAGCTTCTTTCCCTCGACAACGTTTTGATGTAGTATAATAAAACAAATATTGATACAGTCAAGCGGCTCTAAGTTATGTATAATACAACAAGAAGACAGCATAGAACCAGTCAAAACAGCATCCATACCCATATCAAGGGCAATCATTTAAACATCAAAGATCTACAATTTTGTATCCATGCCCTGGATCGACACAAATTTAAATTATAAAGTCAATACTTACCATATATACTACGTAAAAGGTCGAATGGTTTCTTCTCTCCTTCCCTGATCGACATGAACAACTTATTTGTTTCCTTCTGAGATGCCGACATCTCAGACATAATGCATCTGTATAGGAGAGTCATTTGTTCATGATAAGCAATGGAAGACGATTAAGTATAAAATAACACAATAAAAAACAATGAGCTAGTAAACTTGAGATTCCCCCCATGTAGTACCACTATATAACTCTTTCCAGTTATACTCATAGAAAGCGAAGACCCAATAATTAAAAAAATCAACCATGACGAAGGCTTTGGAAACGATCTCATGAAAACGCAATTCCAACCCAATAAAATATTCAGTCACTAAGCAATAATTGACCTCAATTTGAGTTTCCAGGAGATACCCAAGTGAATTTTATCCAATTAATCATCAATCATATTCTATCTACATTCTCAAGAACAAAATTAACGTGTGCTCATCGTAACTGGAAGACTACACCGCAAAAATAATAAAATTTCCAAAAAGTTCACATAAAACAAACATGACGATCAGCTATGGACAACGGACACTAAAATCTGGAATCAATCTTTGGACATATCGAGTTCATCGTCAATGTACGAATATCGCATTGTAATTTAAAAAGTATCTGATTATTACAAACCAAAATCTCCGTAGCCGGTAAGTAAATACGACTGTTCAATTCCCAGTTCGGCAGTTTCAACTCCCAAACCGAGAGCCGTTTTGGTACGTCGGAAAAAGGGTTTTATGCTGGGTTTCTCAGAAAATCAGGTTTTTTTAGATATCTTGATTATATTGGATAAAATAAATAGACCCAAGCCCAATTGACTGGACCAATAACAGTATGCCGAGATTGCATTTTGGGCTTCAGAATTCGTTTTTTTAGTTAATGGGTTTTAACTTGATTTAGGTTACCATCATCCGTGGGTTCAGCTGACGAAGGTATTGGACACTCACCAAAGGGAGAGGGTTCGATACCGAAGAAGGTCACTTTGTTGTGGCTCCAGTCGCGGCGCTTGGGGAGGCATCCTAGCTCCTGGGTGCTTAGGTAAACGCCCGAGGGTAATTGACGGCTCGCCCTGCCTAACATTGGTATGACCTAAGAGGAAGTGAGATTTTGGCCTGCTCTTGGCTTGTGGGTGAGCCCAACCTCCTGCCTAAAATTTTTGTATCAAAAAAAAAAATTTGATTTAGGTTACCTATACGCCCATAGAAAAATGACATATATTGTAAATTTCGATTAACTGGATAGATAGAAAAATGATTGCGAATAACAACTTCATTTGAAGAATGTGGTACAACATAAAATAGATTTATTGCGTATTTGGATTAGTTTTTAGAAAATAGCTTCTGTGATGAAAGTGATTTTATAAAATGAATTTGAAAGAATAGCTTCTGAAAAAGTAGAAAGAAAAAACCATGGTTTTCAACTTCTGATCAAAGTACTTTAGGCAATGTACAATGTGAGGTTTTTCAATAATTCATTATTATCATCATTATTAAAAATATATTTTTTAGTAATTTCCACCTACTCAGCCAAAAAAAATAAAATTAAAAGATAACGTTATTTCCTGTGTACAAAAAAAATTAAAATATAATAAAAATTAAACACAAAAAAAAACCCTCCAACTTCGTATGAATCAAAATTTAACATAAACCAGCGGCAATCAGATGGATAACGTATTAAGTAACAAATCTCAAGCTTCAAACCTATTAATTATCCTAACTCAAAAATTAAACTCAAACCAGTAACAACAGCACAGCACCTAAAACCCCTCGAAATGGGAAAACACAGTACTCAACAGCTTCTTTTGTTCACTACTTGTCTGTACAATCATCTTGCTATCTTCTTCACATTCAGCTATTTGTTATCTGTTGAGAAAATGGCACTCGTTTAATTCTTGTTCTTTAGGACCCGTTTGGTTTGATGGAATTTGGAGGCATGGATATGGAAATAGAATTGATTTCCATATCTATGCATGTTTGGTATGATGGAATTGGCTTCCACATGGAAGTCAATTCCATCAAACTCATGGATTTTCATTTCCACATGAAAAGTTTGGATTTCCAATTCTATGTTGATAATTCCATCTAAAATTTTTTTAAAAAATTTTTAATTTGATTTAGGTAGTTTTAAAAGTTAAAAAAAAAGATTTTTTAATTTAGAAGAGTTTTTAGGTCTTTTCATCTAAAAATCATACCTCATTTCCATGACATACCAAACATACTTTTAAACCTCACATCCATATCCATTTCCACATCCACATCCATATCCATTTCCATATCCATATCCATCAAAATGAATTATGCGTACCAAATGAACTAGGAAAGAAACTAACATTGGTTTTTTTAAAAAAATGAAAAAGAAAAATATTTTAAAATTGCAAAAGAAAGGGATGGGTTGAAGGAGTTGAAAAATATAATAACTTTGATTCAATCCGCTAAATAGTTAAATATGTCCGTACTTTTCCATCTCGACCGCAAAAATTCAAAAGTATGGCTAAGTTAGATAAACTCAACACCATCAGACTTGTTTGTCTTGATGTCAATCCTAGATGAAACTCAACATACCCAAATTCGTTTGGATAAACGATGGAATAAGTGACTTTTTGGTAGGATATCTTTTGGAGAAGGAATTGTGGATAAAAGTTAAAACACTACCAGAAAAATAACATTTAGCAACAGAAGAATCCATCGCTAAATAGCTAGTTTCCATCTGAAAATTTTCATTTGGCTCCGGAAAATATTAGCGACCTCGTTTTAGCAACGGAAAATAATCATTTAGCAACTGGTTTTCGGCCACTAAATTATATTTTTCTGGTAGTGAAAGATGTAATGTGGAATTGTGGGTAAAAGTTAAAAGATGTAATGTGATTTATGTTTAGATAAATTTTGTATAAGTGACTTTTTTGTAAAAAGAAAAACTTATTTAGATAAACATTCGATATATGACTTTTGGTGAAAAATAATGTGAAAAGACATTAATCTCATTAATAACATATATTATTTTATATATTGTGATAAATTAGAGAAAAATAAAATGATAAACGATAAAAAATGAAATAAAGGAAAATTTGTGTAAATTAAATAACATTAAAAAGTAAAATTATTCAAATTTTCCAATTTCATAAATATAATACATGACCATATGTAATTGGAAAACTCATAATGAATAGAAGTGACTTAAGTTTTTTATTGAAAGTAACATAAGTGACTTTTTATAAAACTAAAACTTATTTAGATAAGTATTTGAGGAGCAAGTTTGGTTGAAAAATGGCTTAAAATGATATGAATCTAACTATGTTTGGATGCAATAAATGGTGAGTGACAAAGAGCTTATTTTAATTTTATCTAAAATTTATTATTTAATTTTTTTAAGAAGATAGTTTTATAAATATAAAGATTATGAGATTTTTTTGGTAATTTTTATCTTTTTTGGTACCATAAGACCCATTTTTATTTGTACTTTTTTATTTTTTTATCTTATTTGGTAATATATGACCCACTTTTTCATCCTACATTTCTCTCCACATTTTTCACACAAAAGTCACAAATTTCTATTTTTGTCTACCGTGGCGTTTTAACTAGAAGGACTTCCACATACATCGTCATCCACATGCATTGTCAATCCAAACACTCATAAAATGAAATAAGTAACTTTTTCCTTGTATACCGTAGCTTTTTCCTTCTCAACATTGTACTGAGCATACCCTTGATGTTGGAATCTGGTTTGAAGTTTCAATAGGCTTTTGAGTGGTTGGAAGATAAAGAAAATGAGTATAATGCATCCAGTAATTAATAATCCCTTTAATTACTATCACAGCAATGAATAATTTATGGTTTTTTTTTAAATTCACTATACTTTATTTCTTTTAAGTAAAAAAATACACAGATGCCCCTCATCCAACATTTTTAATTAAAGAAAAAAAGCAAAGCTACATAAACCAATCCAATAACCCGGTGGATCAAGTCCAACTCGATATTAATAAAAAAAATACACGCAGGCCTACCATAACTGGACCATTCCTCAAACTACGAAGTCAAACCCGATCCTTCTTGCAAACTAGACTCAAAGCTAATATGCCTAGTTCGGTCCAACCAGTCTCAATACAACAGAAATAATCATATTTTATTAAGTGAATTTGTAACATTTTAAGGGATTTTAGTGTTATTATTGGCATTAGTAAATTTAATTGCATTAATTATGATTAATTATTATTATATGAAATTAAAGCCAATTAAAGGTATTTTTGAAAGAAATTGTTTAAAAAAAAAGCAGATGGGGATCAATAACTCACTAATCTTTATTATATTTGATATATATTTTGATCTATTTAAAGAGTTATTAATATAATTTTACAAGATTCTAGTTTAAATTAGAAAAATCTAAGATTCTGAGTTTAAAATAGCAAATCTATCAAATGATACATTATCTTAGGGATTCATCAAATCAAAGACCAAACTCATAAATCCATTTATTGTGTTTTGTTTATTTTATTTATTATTATTTCTTTTGGTTATATACATATATTCCCTCGTAGCTTCCATTCAGGCGGCCACATACAATTCCATTATTCATTCACGAAGCACGCCGCCTGGAGCATAAAAAGGAATACTGTCGCCAGCATGGATTGATTTTTATTCTCTCCACGTCCACATTAGCTTCGTTTGGGTTTCTGTTAGAAACCCCGTTTTGACCCTCAAAACCCATTCTCACGCAAGCCGAGACAAAATTCCTCTCACATAAAGTACCTAGGAATCTGTGTCCGTTTTTCCAACGGGTTTCCAAACGAAGCCATTGCATCGAGGGGCACATACCCAATTCCACTTCAAACACGACGCAGCACACCCACACACACGAGGAAGCATCTTTCATGATCATGCCCTCACTTTGCCTCAGCTTCGTCCAGTCCACATTGTGCCTATGGAAATTCCATATTCGAGGGGAATTAATTCTTAAACCATGAGCGACTAGATTTGTTGTCCAACGATGATGATGAAGCTAATCTGAGTCCTTGGACAGTTAGGGAGTTCTTTAATTTTAATTTCACTTTCCAGTCTCTATATGTGTAGATTGTAATTCTAGGTTGTTAGAGTTTATGATTTATTACATGGAAGAGGATTATGATCGGTTGATGTAATCAGGATTGTGATACTTGTGTTAGATTAATACTTTGGATTGTGACTAAATTACAGCACTT
>JANTPZ010125881.1:0-12881 GCA_025593235.1 Vachellia pachyceras | reverse complement strand
TTGGCAATGCAGAAGAAGTATATCAGTTATGGGACTCTGAGAAGAGACATGGTTCCTTGTGACACACCTGGAGCTTCATACTATAGTTGTCATGCCAAACCAGCAAATCGCTATCAAAGAGGCTGTGAGGTTATCACTACATGTGCTAGAGGTAACTGAGAAAGAAACCTACATTTAGTGTATGAATGTTTCTTATTCTTCTTTATTCCCTAAACCCCAATTTATCTTTTGCCCCATTTTCCACTTGAAATTCCCCTTTCAACTTTGAGTGATTTCCAAGCACTTTATTGAACTTTTGAACCCAGAAAAATACTCCCATAATCTATTACTACTACTACTACTACTCTTCTGGATTCTGAGTAATCTGCTCAGTTAATGTTGCCTAACCCTACAACCAATCCCCCCAATATTGTGCTCCAAAAATCTCTAATTACATTGAAAAAACCCTTCAATCCGACGTTCTGTGTTAATTTGGGAGGTAAGGAACTTGAGTTGCTTAGAGATTGACAGATAAAAGAGTTTGAGTTGGCATCTTGTTTGACGGCATTTAATGAGAAGGTGAGCTGAAGGATTCAAGTCTCGTAGTTCGGAGATGTTTTTCTCTTTCAAAAGTTGAAGGTGTGCTTGCAAATGACTCAAAATCTGAAAGGCTTATTTTATCCCCCTTTTCTCTTGCGTAGGTTATGAGATTTCCTCTGTCGCCTATGGTCTTTCCCCCCATTGTGAGCTTATATTATGTACTTGGGTTGTAACATGTACGATTGATTATGTATGAGAAGGCTAATATTTTGGTGAATAGAAAATAGTATAATATATTGCATTTAATAGATGTTTGGGGTAAATTTTATGTTTCTTGAATTCCTTTTCCTAAACTAAGAATCAAGTTCATTAACGACATGCTTTTCAAAATGTGTGACTCAAAGTACACAGGCAAAAAAAAAAAAATTATAGCTGGTTGCGAATTTGATCTGTTACCTGGAGTTTCCAACACAACTACTACAATAGAGAAAGATTTCTGCATATGCTTATAATGAAAGATAAAATTGACTCCTTTGTATTTCATTCATCTAAAGTATGTTTTATAAGGATTAGAAAACGTATTAAAATGGAGTTATTGAAAAGACTGTTTGTATATGGTTGCTTAATCTTTCAAGTTTCAATTAGAAACAGGACACTTAACCTTTTTTTCCCTATCTTATAGATAAATTTCACATACGAAAGTCAGGATTTTCGTATCAGATTGAGTATGTTAGGGGAAAAAAAGAGGATTCTCTCCTTCTTCTATAAAGAAATAGAAGAAAAACTCATGTCTAAGACCAATCTCATAATCTGTTTAGGTGACTGCATTAAACTTCATTATTGCTTGTCATGATCTAATTTTCAGTGCTTGAGTTCTGTTGTGGGATCTCTCTTTTTTATATGTATATATAGAAACGCACACTCACCCAACCTCTGTAGATCTTAACTCTTGTAGTTCTCTTTCATGTCATTAATGGTTTTTGAGCAATTTTTTGTGCCATATTATTATACTTCCTCCAGTCCTCAAAGTAGGAACTAGTGGAGGGCTTGTTTTGATCACAAATGTAACATCTCAATTCAGTTTATCTTTTAAATTTACAATTTTCTTCATTTTTTATTCCTACTGTTACATATGTTGAAGAGAAATTTCTATTCGTGAGTAGTTCTCAATACAAACGCTTAAATATTAGACATAACAACAGCTCCATGTGCAGAAGACGACGGCAGAAGCAGCATCATACTTTCAATATCTGGTGTAATATAAAAAAAAAAAAGATCAAACAAGTTCCTATTTTGGCTTGATCTGTCTTTGTGGAAGCCTAATAAAGCTTCTAGGTATTGAATGGTTAGATTAGAAAAGGGGGAAAGGATAAAAACAAGTTTGAAAAAAATTAAGCAGTAACTGCTATGAGCTTGTTACCATTTTCGCCTTTTTTGTCATTGAAGTTATGATCTGTAGTGCTGAAACTGAACCATTTTGGAGTTATTGTTACTCATGTTTCTCACTTCAGCTCATGAATGAAGAATAGATTTTTTTTTTTTTTTGGTTAAGCACTTGCATCCTCATGCTAGATGTAATCTTATTCGAGACTTTGTGGGGTCATAAATGTGAACACTTCTCCTAACGGAGATTTAAACCATAATTTATCACATTGTGAGAGACTGATACCTTTTGAGAGTCCAAAGCTCTTGTTGGGGGACTATAGATTATATTGTTTGTATTTAATTTTTTTTTAAAGAAATAACTTTCTTAAAAGGAACGATTTCATGGGAGTATTTAGTAAAGCGATTGAACATCCCAAAGGTACATTCAACAATATTTTTCCGTAAAATGAGATAATCTCCTTCACACATTTACCTCGTAAATGATAAAAGCACTTCTCCACCGTTTTCCCAAATGAACCCTTAATTGGATATTTTATAGCATATAGTGGTTTCACACCTTAAATATAACAACAGCATTCATCTTGGTACTCTGCAGTTTCCTTTGCTTTAAGCTAAAACGTAATTGATTGCTAGTTTATAAGGTTGCATGATTGGCAAGAGATTCTTTTGACAGAAGTCATCAATGTAAAGTCAAGAATGCTTTGATTTCTTGTCAATAAAGTTTGCATGCTGAAGAAATTGTTCTTTTATTTCAACTTTACGTTTTATCTTGTTGGATCAAGTTCTTTTGTTCTAGTAAAGCTGCATCAGCAGAGGATAATGTTCTGATATACTTTTTTATCAATAGACATCAGTTTTCAGAATAACTTGTGCTACTTTGAGTATGAAAAGATATACTCCAGTAAGAACTTTCTCAGTCATGGTTCTACAAACTCATTCCTTGAACCATTTTATCATAGTGCGGTAAAATGGAATAGAAATAGATTGATGTGTCTCACCTCTATCAACGTAGAGCTCATCAATGTGAGTCGAGAACAAGAATATATGCCCTCGTGCTTGATATTTTTTAACTAATTAAATAACGAAAGAAAGAACACATTATAACCAATGAATTTTAATAAGAATAATTTTGAAATTTTAAATTAAATAATTTTGATTAAAATTTTTAATCTATGTAAAATTGTTAATAAAAGTAATAATACAATTTAATGAAAATACACAAAAATATTCATACATAATCCCAAAAAGAGTAATATTTAAATAAAAATGCATTAATCCATAAATATAAACCACATACAATCTAATAAACTTGACCTATGACGGAAAAAAAAGATACAAACTTTATCTAACCTATCAGGCAAAACATTCAGATTCTTTACAATTAACCTATAACGGACTCGGCCCATACAAACTAGATTTCATAATACAAACAGAAACACACAATATATATCTCATATCTCAACATATATTGATCTCTGAGCCGTTCTTCTCACACTAATCATCGCACCAGAGAGCAGCTAAAGGCATTTCAAATTTGAAAGCTCCGAGGTTTATGTCAAATTTAGCAGCCTTGATGAGACGCAGAGCGGCCGCAAAAAGAATCCAAAAAGCTTTAACAAGCATGACCGATATACCAGCCTGCCCTTCGTTCTCCTCGTCGCTTCCCTCTGACTCGCTACTTGTGGTGACCACATTTCCATCTTCTTCAATCGGCACATCACTTTCCTCAGATAATGGGATATTAACTGTGGCAAATCCGAGGTTTATGGCAAATTCAGCAGCCTCGATGAGCAGCAGAGTGGTGGCGGCGACAAGAAGCCAAAGAGCTTGAACAAGCATGTCCACTAACCACGCCTTCTTATTATCAGCCTGTCCTTCGTTCTCCTCATCCCTTTCCTCTGACTCGCACTCTTCAACCGTCACATCACTTTCCTCAGATAATGGGATATTAACTGTGGCAAATCCGAGGTTTATGGCAAATTCAGCAGCTTTGATGAGAAGCATAGCTGTGGCGGCGACAAGAAGCCAAAAGGCTTGAACAAGCATGCCCAATAACCATGCTTTCTTATTATCAGCCTGTCCTTCGTTCTCCTCATCCCTTTCCTCTGACTCGCAGCTTGTAGTGACCACATTTCCCTCTTCTTCAACCGGCACATCACTTTCCTCAGATAATGGGATATTAACTATGGCAAATCCGAGGTTTATGGCAAATTCAGCAGCCTCGATGAGTAGCAAAGTGGTGGCGGCGACAAGAAGCCAAAAAGCTTGAACAACCAAGCCCAACAACCACCCCTCCTTACTATTAGCCTGTCCTTCGTTCTCCTCATCCCCTTCCTCTGACTCGCTGCTTGTAGTGACCACATTGCCCTCTTCTTCAATCGGCACATCACTTTCCTCAGATAATGGGATATTAACTACGGCAAATCCGAGGTTTATGGCAAATTTAGCAGCCTCGATGAGAAACAGGGCGGTGGCGGCGACAAGAAGCCAACAAGCTTGAACAAGCATGCCTAATAAGCACCTATCCTTATTATCAGCCTGCCCTTCGTTCTCCTCATCCCCTCCCTCTGACTCGCTGCTTGTAGTGACCACATTTCCCTCTTCTTCAATCAGCACATCACTTTCCTCAGATAATGGGATATTAACTGTGGCAAATCCGAGGTTTTTGGCAAATTTAGCAGCCTCGATGAGAAGCAGAGCACTGGCGGCGACAAGAAGCCAAAAAGCTTGAACAAGCATGCCTAATAAGCACCCGTCCTTATTATCAGCCTGTCCTTCGTTCTCCTCATCCCTTCCCTCTGACTCACTGCTTGCAGTGATCACATTTCCCTCTTCTTCAATCAGCTCACCAGCTTGAGCCTTGATCTCTTCTTTTCGGGCAGTCTCCACGCTTGCTGCCGCAGCCTTAACCTTGAGACGGTGAAAAGCATACGGTTAGAAATTTTAGTTATATCAGATACGTTATTGAGACTGCACCCAAGTGCCAATTAAAAGAACCCTGACACATTTCTCTTTTTTCCGAGTGACGATGGAGATTATATTACTCCAAAAAGGCTATCTACAAGATGGAAATCCAAAAAGGGTACAATGTAGAAACAAAAAGATCTGAATCGGCTTATACGCAGAGACGGAACCCGACGCAGAATGGAACGGGAAACTTCTTGCGCAATCACCAAGACACGGCCTCTCTCTCTCTCTCTGCTTTTTCAGGCCTGAGAGGTTATTTAATCCAAACGGAAAGCCGTGAATCGGAGATCGTAAGATTCAGATCGTTTATTAAGGGCGAAAAAAACGCGAGTGAAAAAGGAGGGGATAAAATATTAGAGTTTTGGGTGGGATATACGAGAGGAATATACAAAAGAGACAAATACGCGGCAGTTTCCCCTAATATCATGGAGAAAAACGGAAAAAAAATAAAAAGTTTAGTTCTCTGAGCCGCGCAGCTCATCGGCGTCCGGGTTACCTTGGTGTTGAGGACAGAGTGGTTGATAACAGGAGGAGCGATCTTCTCCGGATAAATCTGTTCAGCTTCCACACACAGCTCATTCCTCAAGAAGGTAGGGCAGCCGCCGCCTTTGCTTCCGGAGTTGAGTTCAGTGAGAGGCAGCTCACGGCAATTAATAGGACCACGCATCTTTGCATAGTCAGGACGATCGGAGTCGGTCTGAGAGGGGTCATTGACGGATTCCATGGTGGGATCAGGAAAGGAGGAGAGGGAATGTGAGAAGCAGAACAGTTTTTGTTCAATCAAGGAGACCGTAGGGAGTAGCGCGACAGGAGAATTCCAGAAGAAGGGGTCCTCTTGTGCTCACTTCGATGAAGGAGAGTCAGTGCAGTACAGTTAGCGTGTGATGTTAGATGGAAAAGAGCAACGTGCAACGATATTAATAAATTATTATCCGTTTACGTGTGATGCCTGCCTTTGGTTCGGGTCCTAACCTGTCTTTGGTTCGGGTCCTAACCTGTCTTTGGCAGATGAGTGATAAAAAAATCTATTCACAAATAATTTTTGGGTAAAATTATATCCAAAATATTTTTTAGAGTGTCGGATTCCATGTGCGGATGGAACACGTACGGGAATAGTTAAATTAAGATCAAATAAATTACATATTTTATATAAAGATTCAAGATTAAATTAATCATTTTATTTTTTAGGAAAATTATTTTTACATCCCTATAATGATAAAGACTATGAAAACGGGTCCTGTGTAAGGTAAGTTAGATCTGTTAGTGCCAGTGACTCATGATCCTAATTTAGAAGGTGAAAATTATTTTTTTAGAAGATAAGTAAGACTTATACTTAATATTTTTTAAAAAGAATTTGAGCAAAAATTACTTAGGTTCAAAATTAGCAAATGAATGGGTGTAAAATAAATCACATAATACTATATATATACTTAATTTTTAGACGTCAGGGATCAAGTAGGTCCACCTTTTCCTCCTGTACGAAAGGGAAAATACTTACAAAAACCTAATTAAAAATTAAGTGAAACTACGAAAATTAAGGATTAATGTTTCTTAATTCATAGGACATTTTGTGAGTAAATTGTGAAACGGAATGAATGTCATTAAATACAGTTAGAAAAATAATCCTTTTCCCTAAAAGAAAAGCATAGAATTTTAAAAATACTCATAATTTCACACTATTTTCTAATTCACTTACACTTAATAATGAAGAATATATTCGAAATAAGGTCATTAATAAATCATTTTTTACCCGAAACATTTTAGATTATGTAACATAAAATCAACTCATGGCAAAAAACAAAAAACAAAAGCAAAAAATAACTCCCAAAAATTGAAGTTGAGATTATTTCATTAGAACGTACTTCAATTCAAAAATGCTTTTTTTAATCTCAGTTTCCTTCAAGAGGTTTGTCACAATGTCTGCCTAAAGATTCCGAGAGGTGCCAAGCTTCATTCATGCTTGGTGACGTGGCGCAATGTGAGATTTTGGATCACACGGATGGGCAGGATTTTAAAAATTATGAGGGAAGCAACAAAACTACAAACACATAATCAAAAATTAAATGAAACCTAGGTTTATGCATATAATTAGATTATATATAAATTTATAAATCAGATAAATTAGATTAAAGAAAAATAATAAATATAAATACTTTTAAGTAATACATTTATTTTAACAATCTCTCCAACAAAAGTCAACTAATCTTATATTAAAGATTTGGAAATTAATTTTTTTAACAAAGCTTCTGAGTATAACTTATGGCAACAAATTAATTTATACTATAACCTTGAAGTATAGCTTCTTTGTCTCCTCTTCTATGAGAATCTCTACATCCTCTTATGGTGAATTCAATAAGCACCGTAACCAAATCTCTTCTTAAAGCGAAGATCTCGATTATTCAGATCTAATAAATTGAAAGATATTATCATTTTGATGAACACTTTTAACAAAATTGCTACTTAACACGAAGAAGTTTAAGAAGAGGAAGACGGGCGAGATAGAGCAAGCCACTCTTGTGTTTGTACTTGGCTGATACTGATTGGACCAAATAATGAACATCATGAGTGGAAGATAAGTTTTATCCTTTCTTAGAAAAATTATTTTATTAGATATAAAATATGAAATACACTCCTACTTTCTCAAAAGCTAATTTTGATTTAAGAAATTATTATTTAAAAAAATCAAATTCAGACTTAATTTTTTTTATCAAAGATAGTTGAATTACCAAACAAAAGGGAGTACAATAGTCAGTAATACAATGCCATGAAAATTAAAATACAGACAACAACAAAGAAAATAACATAACATCCATGTAAAACCCATTTAGAGCCAGGTAAAGAAGTATCATATGATTGAAAAGAAGCTTAATGGGCATTGAAAGTCACAATAGACAACAAAGAGAGTAAGAGCTTATTTGGATGTGATTTTGAAAATAACTTTTACTGATTCCGTGGTAAAACCTAGGTTTTAGAGAATAGATTTTGGAAAATAGCTTTTACAGATTCCGAAGCAAAAACTAGATTTTGAAAAGTGATTTATGTTTGGGAAGTTATTAGCTTTTACGGATTCCAAGGCAAAAAAATGGATATGAAAGAGGAAAGATAAAAAATGAAAAGTAGGAAAGAGAAAAAAGAAAAAGTAGGAAATAGGAAAGAGAAAGAAAGAAAAAGTAAGAAATAGGAAAGAGAAATAAGGAAAAAGTAGGAAAAAGAAAGAAGGAAAAAAAGGAAAGAGGAAAAAGTAGGAAAGAGAAAACCTATGTTTCAAAACTTATGTTTCAAACCGAGGTTTTGTAACCAAAATAGCTTTTGGGAAAAAAATTTTGCTTGGACAAAACCTCGGTTTTGAGGTAAAACCTAGGTTTTGAAACCAAACCTAGATTTCAGAATAGGTTTCCAAACAAACACTAAGAAACTAATTCACAATTGTTTGATCCCCTTAGTAAAGAAAAAGATTAGAACTCAATGGTAATCAATTCAAATCTGGCTACCAATGTAAGGATTTTGATGGTAAATGATCTGTAAATGCTATCTAAGTTTGAAGTCATGCTATGATTATGATGAACCCCATGATCGAACTCATAAACTTTTCTTATAGAAAAATTCATATATGACATACACCAATATTTTTTAAATTTAAAGAAAAAGAAATGTTCTTTGGCATGGAAATGATTCATTCATCAAGTGTGACCCAAAAATGGCATTCCATTCGATAATGCATGTCCACATTAATATTCATTAATAATTTATTGATATTCCATTCCCGAAAAAGTTATTAATTAATAATTCAACATAAAATTTGCTTTTGTCCGTGCCTAGCTCAAGCAAATCAACTTATATATTGTGCTTGTTGAGCAACGTTTGATTTGTAGTCATAAATACGTTCAACAGTGTTTTTTAGCAAAACGAAACAATCTCCTTCACATATTTGCCTCGACTTGTGTGAATAAACCTATAAGTACTTTTTCACCGCTTTACCAAACGGATCCATTATTTAGCATTTCCTGGTTTTTATATGATCTTTATCTTTAACAGAGTTAAAAAACCAAAAGATATAACTGTGCCACGGTGAACCAGCGGATGCGTCACTGTATCCGTTTAGAAACGCGGTAGAAAAGTACTTTTACGTAAGTTGAGGTAAATATGTGGAGGAGATTATTTCGTTTTGTGAAAAAATACTGTTGAACTTTATTTTAGAGAGTAAATAAGCTTTTCCAAACAATCACGCTGGTGTGGACACGAAAGAGGGTGTTTTTCGTACATTACGCGGGTGCATTAAATGCAAATTAAGCACCATTTGAAAAAACTAATGGAAAAAAATTACTTTTAACTACAACACTTTTTTTTAAATGATTTTTGTTCAGAATATATTTTAAAAAAATGAAAATATATTTAAATAAAGGTGGTAAAAATGACTATTGAAGAAAGATGAAGAGAAAAAATGAATTTCATTAAATAATAGATGTATACGTATATATATTTTTATTTTATATCGTTATAAACTTAAGAAAAAAAATGATTAAAAGTAGGTAAAATATATTAAATCACAACTTAGAATGTCCTAGGTTCTCATGTTGCGATCTGTAATATTAAAATTATGACCTGAAATACATTGTGGGCACAAAAAATGTTTTTTTTCTCCTCCTCAAAACGCATTCTACCTACCATATATCCCAAACACCCAATTAGTTTGCAAAATCCACTACAAAAAATGTTGTATTCCTAGAAATTTTCTTGCAGATTTTTAGTGGTTTCCTACATATTTTAATCTTTAGGTATAAGATTTATAAAAATTTATTTTCCTATGGATTTGTAAATCCATAGGTAAATTTCCTGCAAAAAAATCCGTAAGAAAATAAAACAAGAGAAATCAAAAAATATGAATCCCCAACAAAATCCGAAAGAAATCTAGAAAATTTTTTTAAAAAGATATTTATGAATTTATTAACACCTTCCGATGTCCAACAAGTATAAGAAACAAAAAATATATCACTTGCAAATTTTAGATAATAGTATAATTAAAATACTTCAAGTAAGTCTTAATTACAACTTACAAATCCATAAAGAGAAATATAATTTGACATTTAAAAGAAACACGCATAAAAATGTTTTAACATGTCATAAATTATAATAATCATACTCATCATTTTCACCTCCAAATGTTTCAATATCTTCACCATTAGATTTAAGTCTAAAATCTAAGTTTTAAGAAATCCATTTTCTACTTTGCAGTTTCCTTTTCTTGAAGCTAAAATGTAATTTATAGCTAGTTTAAAAGGTTGTATGATTGGAAAGAGATTCTTTTGACGGAAGTCATCAATGTAAAGTCAAGACTGTTTGAGATCTTGGGTCCGTTTGGTAAAATGGTGGAGAAATACTTATGGGTTTATTCACACAAGTCGAGGCAAATATGTGGAGGAGATTGTCTCGTTTTGCGGAAAAACACTGTTGAACGTGCTTATGGGTATAAGCACCGTTTTGCCAAACAAGCCCCTTGTCAATAACGTCTGCATGCGGAAGAAATTATTCTTTTATTTCAACTTTACATTTTATGTTGTTGGATCAAGTTCTTCGTACCACCATGTGCTTCGTTCCCCAAACAAAATACATCAACCGAGATAAAATCATCTTAAAATTTATAAATATAATCTCAAAATCCATAAAAATCATATTGAAATCCGTAAAACCATATAGAAATATGTAAACTCCGTTCTTCCAACGGAGTTCCCAAACACGCATTAAAGCTGCATCAAAGGATAATGCTCTGATACACTTTTTTTTATCAATATCAGTTTTCAGAATAACTTGTGCTAGTTTGAGTATGAAAAGAAATACTCCAGTAAGAAGTTTCTCAGTCATAGTTTAAAAAACTCATCCATTGAACTATTTTATCATAGTGAGATAAAAGGAAATAGAAATGGAGTGATGTGTCTCACCTCTATCAACTTAGAACCCATCAATGTGAGTCGAGAACAAGAATATATACCCTCGTGCTTGATATTTTTAACTAATTAAATAATCCCCTAACAAAAGAAAGAACGTATTATAACTAATGAATTTTAATAAGAATAATTTTGAATTTTTAAATTAAATAATTTTGATTAAAATTTTTAATCTATGTTAAATTGTTAATAAACTTGATAAAGAAATACACAAAAATATTCATATATAATCCCAAAAAGAGTAATATTTGAATAAAAGATGCATAAATCCATAAGTATAAACAACATATAATCTAATAAAACAGTATTATCAAAAGACAAATTTGTCTTAAAGTTATCTTTTCTTCCCTGGTTTTCAACTCAAAATGGCCAGAGCTGTCAGGCCAAGACTTTAAAAATCGATGATCCTTCAAAACCCACGCTATAAAAGCATTCAGTTTTGAAGCTCGACCTTAAATTACAAGAACTTATCAGCTCTATTTTAACATTCAAAAAGAAAATTAACTTATAATTTTCATCATATTTCACACATGTTAATGAAAAAAGTTTAAACACCATTAATTTTACTTTGAAATTTAAGAAAATTTCTAACTTTATCCTCATTAAATATACACTATAAACACATGTTAGTAAAACCAACACATGAAAAATTGATAAGATAAATTATACATCCACGTAAAAAATTGAATAAGATAAATTATGAATAAAACCAAATAAAACATTCAAGAGTAATGTATGTGTAAACAGTGTGCTATTTATAGAAGGGGCATAGATGGGTATAGATGTACAAACTTGATCTATGACGCAAAAAAAAAAAAAAAAACCCCCAAAGATGCAGACTTTATCCTACCTGTACAGGTAAAACAGTCAGATTCTTTACAATTAACCAATAACGGACTCGGCCCATACAAAACCATATTCCATAATACAAACCGAAACACACACTAGACTTGTTTGGATGGTCCGTCGGGCAACCAAAATTCATTCATGCATTTATCAAGATAAAATTCCTCTAACATATTTACCTCGAAATTTGTATCAATTCTCATAATGAACTATCTAAACAAGTCCAATATATATCATATCTCAACATGCATTTCAATTTTAACAATTCCAAGGTTTAAGACAAATTTAAATTTAGCAACCTTGACGACATGCAGAGCGGCGGCGAGAAGAAGGAAAAAACCTTGAACAAGCCTCACCAATAACCACCCGGCGGCGACAAGAAGCAAAAAACCTTGATCAAGCATGCCCAATAACCAGCCGGCGGCGACAAGAAGCAAAAGACCTTGATCAAGCATGCCCAATAACCAGCCGGCGGCGACAAGAAGCAAAAGACCTTGATCAAGCATGCCCAATAACCGGCCGGCAGCGACAAGAAGCCAAAAACCTTTAACAAGCATGCAAAATGACCACCCCTTCTTATTACCAGCGTGCCATTGGTTCTCCTCTTCCCTTTCCTCTGATTCTGTAGTGACCCCATTTCCCTCTTTTTGAATCGGCTCATCAGCTTGTTCCTTGATCTCTTCTTTTCGTGCCGTCTCCACGCTCGCCGCGGCGGCTCTAACCTTGTGAAGGTGAAAAGCAGACGGTTAGAAATTTCGGTCATATCAAATACCTTATTGACATATATATATATATATAAGAGGAATAAACAAGAGAGACAAATACGCAGCAGTTTCCCCTAAAATTATGGAGAGAAACAAAAAAAAAAGTTGAAAAAAAAAAGTTTTAGAACTGCGTCGCGACAGATCCGGCGTGACCGGTTTCTCTGAGCAACGCAGCTCACCGCCATGAGGGTTACCTTGGTGTTGGGGACAGACTGGTTGATAGCAGGGGGAACAATCTTCTCCGGATAAATCTCTTCAGCTTGCACGCATGGCTCTTTCCTCAAGAAGGTAGGACAGCCGCCGCCTTCGCTTCCGATTCCGGAGGTGGGTTCAGTGACAGGCATCTCACGGTAATTAACGGGACCACGTATACTTGCATAGCCAGGTCGATCGGAGTCGGTCTGGGAGGGGTTGTTGACGAATTCCATGGCGGTAACAGGAGGAGAGGGAATCTGAG
>JANTPZ010125876.1:0-18020 GCA_025593235.1 Vachellia pachyceras | reverse complement strand
TAAGACATTAAATGTGAACATTTATTTTAATAGGGATTTAAATATTAATTCATTATATTATAAATGGCTGGCTCATTTCATTAAATTAAACCCTCACCAGTAGTTCAATTTGAACTTGCCTATAATGCTTTAATGTTATAGGTATGACACATTATAATATTAGCATATAAGTAATCAACAACAAAGGTGATATAGAAAGCATATGAAGCCATATTATTTACTAGGAATGAATAGCATGATTTATACTAAAATTCAATTAAAAATGCATCCATACTTTATAACTCGAAATAGTAAAACAGAAATAATCAACCAAAAAAAAACTTGAAATTAAGGAAATAAATAGTTTCTTGTCGGCTTACCCTTGTATAATTGCTACTATGATTTCCTTCTCATGATATTTTCTTGGGTTCAAAATCTAAGAAGAAAAATTATTTTTATATAAGGTAAATTTTAGACTCATCCCATCATTTAATTGGTCTTTACCAATTTTAATACTAATTAATTATATATCTCTATCATACTTTGTTTACAACTCATTCTCTCTACTGCTTACCTCTTCATAAATAACGGCATCTTAGAAAAATAAGTTCAATTTTTGCATATTTATTATCTTTAACCAACTTTTTAAATAACATGATTTAGTTATTTTCATCTGAACAAAAGGAATATAATATTGGAAATTTTTTATATTAATTGATCTCGTTATCAATTCCGTATACATATCCTAGTCTCCTAACAACATACTCTAAATTTAATAAATGGGATGAGCAAATAATATGTTGAGACTAAAGATAATCATTTTTTGACCATCATTAAGAAAAATAATAGCACTATAGTCACAGAGCCTATTGGCTCAATGACACCCAACACTCTTGAAAAAAAAAAAAAGGAAGATTAGGGTTCTAATTAACCCCAATTGGCATAAGGATGGATGCATAAGTTTAGAGCTTGTTTGGTTTTTTTTCTTGAAACCTAGATTTAGTTTCAAACCCTATATTTTGTCTAAGTACTCATATTTTTCAGAAAATCTATTTTAAATATAAAATATTAGTTTAAAACTTATGTTTTGGAAAAGATATTTTCTTATCAAATTACACCCTCTCTCCTGATAAATTTTCTCCTTCATACTTTTTCTTTCTTTCTCTTTCCCCTTTCTTACCTATTTCTTGCCTCAAAATTCATAAAAGCCAATAAGTTCCCCAAACACAATCACCTTCTAAAAATTATATTTTACCTCAGAACTCGTAAAAGCTAATCTCCAAAACCTATATTTTGCCTTGAAATCCGTAAAAATTATACTCAAAATGACTTTCAAACGAACCCTTAATATATGTGTGTTACCTTCCCTCAAAGAAATGATTAGGATTACCAAATGAGATCAGCAAATAATCTGAACTTTATTTCTGTTGATTATGTTTAATATAGTTTATATTTCCAGCAAAAATATGATTAGGATTATTTTATTGGAAGTAATGTTAGACTTCAGATAAAAAGTGATCCTGTTAATGGGGACTTCATATCCACAAGCTTCAAACTTAATATTTTAAAATGGATCATTATGGTTTCACTAGATTTTTAATTTATATTTTATGCTTTAAAAATTGGTAAGTGTCATATTACCTTCAAATTGGTAATGGAGATAGTAATTTATCTCACTTTACCTTCAAATTGGTGATTGAGATAGTAAGTTATCTCACTTTACCTTCAAATCCTAAAAAATACAGGTTTAAACTTAACGCCACTTGCTCAGCAAATATCGAAAAAGTTTGTGAATTAATTTATTCACACGTCATCAAACATCATTTTCATCTCATTATTGAACACTTATGTACATGATAAATAAATATAAATATAAATTTATTATATGATGAGAGCCAATTATAATCCAATAAAATCAATATTATTATTAGAGAAAATTATTCTATTTATAGATCAAACCATCCATAGTATACAAAGAGGATCTAGTTAACATTAATGTATTATAAAACCTAGGATATTGAGCCATAATAAATTATACATATTTCAAACAAATACCAAAATTTTCCATAAAAATAAAATATCAAAATAGTAAATCATTCAAAGTTGATAATGTTGATAACATTAGTAAGCTATTTGGATTAGCAGTAGAAGTTAATTTTTCTAAGATGAGTTACAGTCTACAAAGTAAATATGTGATGGGAGTTTTATCTCAATTAACGTAAAAATACTTTCTGAGCCAATATTAATAATAGTATATACTATATACTGAAAATTTAAGGAGAAGAATTAAATTATTTTAATATCAAAATAATTATAATAACAAATATATAAAAATAATCATAAACAATATCATAAAAATAGAAAAGAAAGGAAAAAATAGGAGGGATAATATGGTAACTTAAACCTGATGCATTCCTGATCCCTACCTCACCGGACCAGGCCTCCATATAACCCCGCTCAGTCCTCCCAGCTCAGAGAGGAATCACTCATTTATCTGCTCCAAACACAATTCTTCCTCCCTTTGTCTAACATCACAAGAAGAAGAAACTCTCCTCTTTCCTCTGTAATTAAACCCTTTCCTCTCTTTCTGATTATGAACTTCCCTCAGTCTCTGAATTCTTACATTACTATTCATCACCACCTGCTTCTTTAGCCTTAAATTTTAGACCCAAAACCCCATCATCACTCTTCTTTTTTATCTTTCCATTTCAACTTTATCATCATTCTCCTCCTCAATATGATCCCTTAACTTAAGAATCTCTGAAACTGCCTTTAGTTTTTTCTTCAAGCTCTATCTATGGCGGCGGGTGGGAAACTCTTTGGGTTATCCAACATGACAACACTCTTACTCCAAAACGAAAGACTACCTCCTTCTGGTGTTTTTGACTCTATATGGGCTCACACCTCAAACCCCACTTTCCCAGGTAATTGATTTCATTTCATACAGCCCCTTTTTCTCCATTCTTCCATTCTTATTATTACTCTGTTCAACAACTACTTCCATCTTACTATTTCTAGAGTTGCTTCTTTTCAAGTTTATAAATCTGTATTTCTCTTGCACAATCTGAATTCATGAGGTGGACAGAGAAAAATCAAATAGTTCCAGAAGCTTCTGATTTAACTAACGTGCTATGACTCTGTTTTCTTGATGAACGGTTTCTGAAATTTGGTTTCCAGGATCAAAATCTATGATGAATTTTGAGAGACTGAGTGGGTGCAGAGTAACAGACCGGCCATTTCTGCACGGAATGGAGAAAGATGAGACAGGGGAGGAAGATTACGAGGTGTGCTTTCATCAAGCTGGGAAGAAGAGGAGGCTCAAGAGCGAGCAAGTTCAGTTTCTGGAGAAGAACTTTGAGGTGGAGAACAAGCTAGAACCAGAGAGGAAGGTTCAACTAGCCAAGGAGCTAGGGTTGCAGCCAAGGCAAGTGGCTATATGGTTTCAGAACAGAAGGGCAAGGTTCAAGACCAAACAGCTAGAGCAAGACTACAGCAAGTTGAAAGCTAGCTATGATAAACTCAAGAGTGATCACGACAATCTTCTCAAGGAGAACGACAAGTTAAAAGAAGAGGTAAACTAACTAATATGCTTCTCTCTTTTTCTCAGTTTTCATCTCTCTGCTCAGCTTTTCTGCTTTCTGGTTTATAAGAGAACTTTAACTGAAGCACTTTACAAAAAGAAAGAAAACAAGTGTAACCCACTAATTTTGTTGATCTAATGGCAAGAATAGCATGGTTTACAATGTTATGTTGTGATCATGGTTTGAATTTTATTCGGTCTAAAATAGGAATTTATTGGTAAATTTTATAATCTTTAGTCACTGCTTTTTTTTTTTTTGTTTAGTAAGGCCTATTTCTTCAACCTACGCGTAAAATTGGGGTTTTCTGCAAATTTTGTAATCTTCATGTAACTAATTTGCTTTTGACCCGATACGATAAACTGATTGAGATGAACAGACACAGAACACATTGACCTAAAGCTACACGAATCAGAGCAAACAAGTTCGAATTAGTGATAAACCTAGCTTTTTATCTCCGGTTCGCAGGTGAAATTTCTAAAAAACAGATTGAATGGGACACAGAAAGATAAAGAAGATTCTCACAGATCAGAGGCCAATGCAGATCCAGGAGATTCAGAAGCAGTGAATTCGGCGGAAGGAGAGCCACAGCAAGATGGAGCAAAAGACGGAGGATTAACGGCGAAGGGAAAAACTGTGTGGAAGCAGCAGGAAGATGCGATTTCATCGGCCAAAAGCGACGTTTTGGATTCGGAGGACACGGAGGCGAACCACCATTCGTGGATGCAGCAGGAGCCGGCGGCGGAGGCTGAAGCTGCGGAACACTCGGATTTCTCGCAGGACGAAGAAGACGAAGACCTGATGGGAAGCAATCTGCTGAACCTCTCGTGCTTCGCGAAGGTAGAAGAAGATGGATGCTACGACGATCCTGCGGAGGGTTGTTGCAACAATTTTGGATTCCCTGCTGAAGATCACACTCTCCGTTTTTGGCCCTACTGAGTCGCCGACTCGCTCACTCGCTCTCGAGCCTCCACTACCAACCAATACACAGTGCGATCACGCACGCTTCATGTTTGTAACTACTATTATGTATAAGAAAAGAAAAATGAAATGAATAAATGGTAATATTACTAATCACATCATAATATATCAATCAGGAAATAAGGGAATTCATCTTCTCAAATTAATATGGTTTTTCTTATTTTTTTTAGCTTAAATGTTCACTTAAATTGAACGGTTTGAATTTAAAAAATATGTTATATACTGTATGTAACATAGGATATATGATTAACCATATAAATTAAGTACTTTATGACAACTTGAAATGATCGTACTTTTATTTAATTATCTCTTCAATCATCGGCCTATTATTACATTGTCAATATATTGATATAACATTTATAAAATATTATATTATTTATAAGTGGAAAAAATTAATCTTTTAACCCTTCAACATTTAATGGTTAAGAGAGCATGGGTGCGTGTGCTTTTGATGTGTGGGCATAATTGTAGTTAGAAGATTAGCAAAGAAAGAAGGCAGAGATGAAGACACTAGTTAAAAAAAAGTTTATTTAGACTGCATTTATACGATAATATTTAAGAAAGATTATCAATCACATCTTTATATGTATAAATACATATTTTAAATTATTTAGATGGCACTTTAGAAGTACGTTCTAAATTAGTCTGTTTTTATACAGCACCTAAGAGGTGCGGCTTAAATTAATACCTTTATAGATTGTACCTATAAAAAAGAGAGATACATGTGGTCTAAAAGATAAGATCTTTTAGATTGCACATGTTTGTTCCGTCTAAGAGGCAAGAGCTATGATTTTTAAATCTAACTTTTTCCGACAACTCCAAAAGATTTTAGATAATGTGCATATTTAGTAAAAAAAAATTCAACCATGTAAGTAAGTTAAGATAAAAAGCATTTCAAAGTTTGCAAAAAAATCTCAAAATTCATAAGAAAATATCTCGATATTCGTAAAAGCATCTTAAATTCCTAAAAATCATATCGAAATCCGTAAACTCCTTTTTTTAATACAAAAAGAGGCCCAAGGGCAGTAATACTTAAACTAAACTAGTGGGGAAATACATCCCAACAATTCGCTAGACAATAAAGTCCTCAAATGGTTTGGACACTCATCATAAAATATTGTTCTCATCAACCCCTCTTTAGCCAGTAGGTCCGCGATGCTATTATGAACCCTAGGAATGTGAACAATGATTATCTCCCAACTACGGGTCTTAAACTCTCGTAGTTGCTCATACAGTAGGTTGTCTCGTCCAGACACTTGTTCCTCCCTTAACATATCAACAAGGATTTTTGAATCTGATTCCAGCACTATCTTTCTGAAGCCCAGCTCCCATGCCATAGAAGCTCCTTTAATCATGCCCAGCATTTCTGCTTCCATCACTGTGCAGGGTCTAATAGCATGAGCAAAACCAGCAATCCAATTACCCATGTGATCCCTACATACACCCCCGCATCCAACTAAGCATGAGTTGGAAGATACAGCTCCATCGACGTTGAACTTTACCCACCCTAGATCAGGTGGTTTCCACTTCAAGGTAACAGTCATCCGAGGAGATTGGTGAGTTTCTTCTTGATTAATGACATATCTTTTCCAACTGAGCAGAATCTCAGTAAGCGAATCTCATGGCTTAACAAAGTCATGTTCAAATGAGTGTTGGTTTCTCCATTTCCATAGTTTCCATATCACAACACCCCATAACAGTTGCCATGGCTCTGAATCCTCTTTCCCCATTTCTCTCTTTAGGTTAATCGCGAACCAGTTCTTTAAGGGGGCTGAGAAGAAAGACGACAGATGCCTATGATGCACTAATTGTGCCCATAACTAACTTGCATATTCACAATCTCTGAGAGTGTGCAAAATATCCTCCATTTCTTTGTTGCAGAAGTTGCATATGCCTGAGGCTGCACTCCACCTGCTTCTCCATCTATTCATAGGAAGACGACCATGGTAAGCCATCCACATAAATACCCTAATGCGTTCCACTCCCCTCCAGCTCCATATTTCCTTATACACCTGGTTGTGCTGTGTGGAGAAATTATCCTCCAATAAATAGTAAGCACTTTTCACAGTGAAAGAGCCATCATTCGTTCCTCTCCAGACTAATACATCACTCCTTGCTCCCTGTCTTAGACCTGGCATACATGCTAGTTTTTGAAAAATGTTCCTAAGTAACAGGTTGGCTAGACGTTGAAATCTCCAGGTGCCATTTTCCCCCACTCCACCACTTTACCTTCCTCCTCTTGTTCAGTCAGAGGCTGCAAACACAAATCCTTGAGAGGTTTATCTGGCAACAGCCAGCAATCCGTGAAAAATCTGACCGATTGGCCATCTTTTATATGCCATCTTGTACCTACCTCTATAATAGCCTTTTGCTGGGAGATGAATTTCCAGAGTGGAGAGTCACCTCTTCTATAATCCAGCAGACTGTGCTCATTATTTATCATATATTTGTGTAGAAGAACTTCCGCCCACAAGCCTTTAGCTCCACTGACCAACTTCCATGCTATCTTTGCCCCACAGGCTTCATTAACTGCAGTCAATCGTTTTAGTCCATGGCCACCCTGGTTCTTAGGTTTGAGTGACGTATCCCAACTAATTGGATGGAACCCATAAACATTTTGGCTACTTCCCCAGATGAAATTTCTCTGTAACCTCTCTATTTCTAGACAAATAGTTGCAGGAACCCTGGACACCATCATAGAATAAACGGGAATCGCGCTAATCACAGACTTGGCCAACGTAATGCGCCCAGCTAAAGATAGCGTTCTTTCCTTCCAAGCTGACAGTCTGTTCTTTACATTCTCCACTAAGTATCTATAACTTTCAGTAGATCTTCTTCCTCTACTCATCGGCACACCCAAATACTTGCCCACTTCCACTGATGTTTTCATCCCTGAGATGTGACAGATTTTCTTCCTGACAGCCTCAGGTACCCGAGGAGAGAAATATATGGAGGATTTGCATTTATTAATGCATTCTCCTGACGCCATGCAGAAGCAATCCAAGCATTCCATGATACTTCTGGCTTGCACCTCTGTTGCAACACCAAACAATAATAAATATATGGACATCTTCTTCACATTCTCTACTAAGTATCTATAGCTTTCAGTAGATCTTCTTCCTCTACTCATCAGCACACCCAAATACTTGCCCACTTCCACTGATGTTTTCATCCCTGAGATGTGACAGATTTTATTCCTGACAGCCTCAGGTACCCGAGGAGAGAAATATATGGAGGATTTGCATTTATTAATGCATTATCCTGACGCCATGCAGAAGCAATCCAAGAATTCCATGATACTTCTGGCTTGCGCATCTGTTGCAGCACCAAACAGCAAACATGAGGTGTGAAATTGTAGGACCCTCCTTGTCCATCTTGATAGGTACCCATTTTCCTTCCCTGATAGCATCACAAATAATGTGAGTTAGCTTATCCATGCATAAGACAAATAAAAGAGGAGATAAAGGATCAACCTGGCGTAGTCCTCTTTTGGGATAGAAGAAATCGGATTGATGCCCATTCCAAAGAATGCTATATGAAACTGATGTAACACATTGCATTATTATATTAACAAACTGCTGCTCAAATCCAATCTCGTTTAGTACTTTTTCCAGAAACTCCCATCTCAGTCTGTCATAAGCTTTCTCCAGGTCAATTTTGAGAGCCATAAAACCCTTCTTACCTCTTGACCTCTTCATGGTGTGCAATATCTCCTGTCCCACAATTATGTTGTCCTGGATAGTTCTCCCTTTTATGAAACTTGATTGGAAAGGAGAAACCAGATCATCTATGACATTTCTCAGCCTTTGAACGATTATTTTGGTTAGGCATTTATAGTGAACAGAGCATAGAGCAATGGGTCTAAAATGGGATACAAGCTCTAGGTTGTCTCTCTTTGGAATTAAGGAGATAAGAGTTTTGTTAGCCTCTTTGTCAATGGTTCCAGAGACAAAGTTATCAGTCACAAACTTACACAATGATTCCCCTATCATATTCCAATTCCTTTGATAAAAAATCGGGGGAAAGCCATCAATCCATGGCGCTTTGTAAGGACCCATGGAGAAGAGTGCATGCTTGATTTCTTCACATGTGGGAGGATTACATAGATTCTGTAATTTCAAAACTTCTACAGCAGGATAAGTAGCCACTGTTATAAACGGAATGTTCTCCTGTTCCTGAACATACAAGTCTTTAAAATATTAAGCAACCATGTTCCTTAGTTGTTGTTCCTCTAACACCCATTCGCCCCTTGAGTCCTTTAAGGATTGTATTCTATTCTTCCTTCTTCAAAACTAAGTTGATAGATGATAATACCGTGTGTTCCTGTCTCCCTTCGTAACCCAGTTCTTTCTAGACTTCTGGAACCATTTCATTTCCTCAGCTTTCAACAAACCATCCAACTCAACCCCCGCAACCGAGCCAAGATGTTTTTCTTCTTTTTTTCAACATATCCAAATACGTTCCTGTTCCATTCTCTCAGCTCACCCTCTAGATGATTCAAAGCCTGACCAAGATCACTTCCGCCTCCTCTCCAAATATTAGATAAAAAATCAGCAAAGGACTCATGTTCCAGCCACATAGCTTCAAACCTAAAAGGATTGGGGCCTGTTAATGTCATTGCATTATCCAGATATAACTGTATAGGGTTGTGATTAGAAAACTTTGTATTGGGCAGCACTTTCAACGTGCAATGGGGAAATGACAGGCACGATTCAGTATTACCAAGAGCTTTATCCAACCTCTCATAAAGTCTCCGGTGTCCTCTACATTTGGGCCCCTTCCAGGTAAATTTAGGGTCACAGAACCCCATATCCTCCAGTCTACAACTCCTTATCCTATCTTGGAACCAGTTTATTCTAGACATTCTGCTCCCAACCCCTCCCACTCGCTTTGTCAAGTGAAGCACTTCATTAAAATCTCCAAGTACAAACTATGGTTCCGAGATAGCTGAAGAGAGTCTTTGCAAATTGCTCCATAACTCATTCTTCAAAGTATGATAAGGCAAAGAGTAAACTGCTGTCAAAAGAAAAGCTGCTTTATTTTGTGACCTACATTCTAAGTGGAAATACTGCCTCTCCTCTTCTAATACCTTGACTTGCATCTGGGTAGTTGACCAGGCTACCACCATACCTCCTGAAAGCCCCACACTAGGAATCATTTTAATCATGTCATAACCGAGAGTGCAGAGAGACCTAAAGCGCGATTCTCTACTACTCCGAGTATCAAGTATGATGATCATTGAAGGTTTTGAGTGTTGCGTAATTAACCTCAGATTCCTAATCAGGCCTGATCCACAAGCCCCTCTTGTATTCCAATATAGGATATTATCCATAGGCAGAACTGAAAACAACTAGCCTCAAAGGGCTCACTTAGTGCATTGGGTTTCCGGAACCCATGTTCCTTCTCCATTCTCCTCCTCTATTTCCATCACTGGGCTCGAATCCAACCACATCAGCCCCATTCGCGCTTGTCCTGGATCCAGCTCCTCTCGTCCAATTTCTTTTGGCCCATTCAGAATATCTGGGCCTATAATTTCCATTGCTTCACCTGTATTGGATTGCATCACTTCCCTGTCTTACTTTCCTGTCTGGCCCATCTCTTTCAACTCCTTATCATTCTCTCCCATTGTTAGCATAATGGGCCCCTCTTTTGTCCCCCTCTCTTTTATCATCTCTCTTGTTCTTTTCTCCACTCTCTTCATCAGAGCTTTCTCTCTCATTAAGCACCCCTCGACTAATGTCTCCCCCATATGAACCTCTAATTATACCAGCGACTGCTCCTCCTTTTGTTAACTAACTCCATGCATATTTCCTCATCATGGCCTGGCCACCAATTCCGTTGCCCTATTCTGATCCTCTGACTCCTGCATTTCTGCTATTCTCTCCACAGTGGTCCCTCTTTCTTCCACGTCAGCCAACACCCCAAACCGTGATCCCCTATCCTTCTAACGATTGAGATCACCCTTACCCTCCTTTGGTTTCCTTGGGCGACTTCTTTTCTGGGCAATATGCCACTGTTCTTGGCATACCACTATGTCTCCCTCCCCCTCCTGACGATGGTTTGTCACATTCACGTTGCTTTGTTGAGGAACAAGAGGTTTTGATGGACAAGTTTCCATACGGTGACCATAAATTCCACATTTCATACACAGCATATGGAGACCCTCATACTCCAGATAGTAGTCTTCCCCATCCAGAGTGAATCCAGACATTAACTGTTTGCCAAGGTCCACCAACACACAGATTCTTGCGTAATGTCCTCGCATATGACAGGATGTATTCATGTCTACCCTGATAGTCTCTCCAATCCTGTTACCTATTAACGTCAATGCCTCGACATCGTAGTATTCCAACGCCACCTTTGGCATACGAACCCAAACCGCCACCTTGTCTATTGTTGCGTTCTTGTGGTCTGAAGCTTGGTTCCCATGGCCTCACAGTCAGATAGTGGTCGTAGATCATCCAAGGACCTCCTGTCAGGGCACTCAGATAATCTTCCTTGTTGGTCAGCTTAGCTACGAAGTACCCATGACCAATATCAATCAGATTAATGACTCCTTTTTTGCCCACATCACCTGTAATCTGGAGTGCAAAGCTCTGTATTCTATATTCCTGCCAAGGAGTTTGACAATGACCGCCCTTCTCCACGCCTTGTACAGCCTTTTCTTCATCATCCCCGAAAAAGAGAAGGTCGGAAAATTTCTCCTATGATCTTCAATAGACTTGAACAGAGGTTCCTCTCTAATTCTTTCAGACATCTGTGGATTGGAATATGACAGACTATCATCGGACATAAGATCTTCATCGCTCTCTCCATCTTCCTCCAGTTCCTCACTCCGACTATTGACTCCTTTCAGCTTTTCTGCAAATGACGTTCCTTCATGAACAAAATTAGCATCCTTGGTTCCCAGTTTTGGCCACTCATTATGGACCCTTCTCTGTTCCATTTCTTTGTTTCCTCCATTCTTCACTTTTTTCGCACTTCTCATTATCTGGTCATCCTCTTCACGGTTAGGCGGGACAGTCGTCGAGAGAGAGCTTGGCGATGTCATTGATTGTGGGAACGCAAAGTTTCGAAAACTGCTTTCTTCCAACGGAATCTGTAATCTTATTACCAACTTTTTTGTCGGCCTCACCAAATCACTCTCTTCCGCCCCAAGAGGCCCAAGGCATCCCTCTCCTCCCCCAACCTCGCGTAAGTTCTTCCATCAGAGCATCAATGAGAAGAGGGCCCACTGTTTGAGAGCACTCCAATTAGATTCACCGTCGGCCGAGGCGGTTCTCTTTCTCTTTGATTTACCGTCATCTGGTGTTATTTTCCAGTTTCAGAGTAACGAAAGCAAGATGATTCTTTAATATTTTTTTTGTTTGATTGTAATTTTTTTTTGAGTTTGATCTTTGTCATATTGTTTTGTTTTAGTTCATACAATTATTTTCTTATTAAATTTATATTTGATTATTACGTGAATGGTACGGATTGGAAGGCTGCTTTGGTATTCAAGGATGGGGCCTTAATGGAGCAAGTTGCAAGACAACACCACCTTCCAGCCACTTCAAGGTGTACATGTTCCTTCTCGGGACATTGCTACGTATTGGTAAACATATAAGGGTTATTTTAGTTAATATTTAACCGTTACTACCATTGTATATTTGTATTAATATTTAACGGTTAAAAAAACGTTAAATATTTGTCAGAATATTTAACGGTTGCAAACAAAAACCGTGAAGTATAAAGCCTAAAACATCTGAAATATTCAGAGTTTGTTTAAAGTTTGGCGGAGAATAACTTTTATAGAATTTGAGGAAAAACCTAGATTTTGTAGACCAAATTTTGGAAAAATAACTTTTATGGATTTCGAAGTAAAACTTAGGTCTGGAAAAAGTGGTTGTATTTGGAAAGTTACGATGAAATAGCTTTTACGGATTCTGAGGAAAAAAATAAGTAGGAAGATAAAAGATAAAGAAAGAAAAAAGAGGAAAGAAAAATTTATTACAAGAGATGGTGTAATCTGATGAGAAAATAGTTTTTTCAAAACATAAGTTTCAAACTTAAATTTTGTTACAGAAGTTAGGTTTTAAAAAATATGATCACTTGAACAAAACCTAAATTTTGCGGTAAAGCTAATACTTTACCTGGGATTTAAAACGGGTTCTCACACGATACCTCAATCTTATTTTAGGATTGTATGAAATAACTTTGAAATATTCAGCCTAATATATTTCAGGATTGGTTTTGATTTGGTCATTTTGCAGTTAAGAATGTTTTACTGTTGTTATTGAATAACTATAATAAATATTTTATTTTTACTATTACCGCAGCATAGAACTGAATTTTCTTCTTTCTTATTGCTTACGTATTTTTTATTTTTTTGTTTTTTCAGTTGATGGGGTGTAGATGTTTCGTTGTGGCTAGTTTTAAATTTAAATTTAAAAGGACAATTAATCCCTCATAATATAATGAATAAATATTTAAATTTCAGTTAGAAAAGTATACACATTTGGTACGCGAAAACACCTGATTGTATCTAGTGAAATGGTACATGTACTTGAAATAAACAACCATGAATTTCTTTGGTGAAAAGAATAAAAAAGATGTTACTTGGACCTAATTCGATAGGCTTGTAAATGTTAATTTTTTAAAAAATATTTGTAACACTTTAAACCGGTTGTATAAACAACCGGTTTAAGAAGTATATTTTAAACTAATTATATATAAAATTGATCTAAAAATCTACCGGTGTCTAAAAAAATATCACTTGTCAGATTTTTTTTAAAAAAACAATAAATAACCACATCCCTCAACTCTAGTTTCATTTTTCAATGTTTTCGGTCTTCAAGGGTTTTTTCAACCAAACCAGGTCGACTCGAACTCCGATTCAACAACCAAGCCGGATTCGGCTCATTTGTTTCTGATCTGAACATGAGGTCCCCCTTTTTTTTACAGATCTGAACATGAAATAGTTAAAAATGTCTTTGATCAATTAATCTGCTATGTCCAATGTATAAACACAAACACACAATATATATATATATAGACACCCCCCCCCACACTTATAAATTAATATTTTCTCCTCTCACTTTCAATCATCCTATCCTATGCATGCAACTATTACACATTTTGCATCCACACACAAAATAATAATAATAATAAAATATTGATGACAATTAACATTTTTAACAATATATGAGTGATATAACTCCAATTTAACACTTGTGGAGTATTCTTGAATTTGAAAAACTTTTAGGGTAAAATTTGCAAATAAAATTGTATGTGTACGAACCAAAAACATATGGAAAATTTATTGAGAGGTCCCAAATAAAGGATTTATTTAATGAATGGTCCCAAAAAAAATAAAATATTTATTCTGAGGTCCCATTGACAACATCATGCACTGGATTGACAACACCTCATGTTGTCAATAGAACCTCAAAATAAATATTTTATTTTTTTAAGATGATTCATTAAATAAGTCCCTTATTTGAGACCTCCCAACAAATTTTCCATAGTACATATCCTTGTGATTAAGTAAACATCACCCTCAAATCGTTTCCTTCTAGACCATACAAGATCTGATACGTTTACATTTTCAAAAAAACACGTTGAAAATGTTGTCACTTTTATTTGAAGTGACACATATTATCCGATAAACTATATATATATATATGCACATGTACATATTGGAGAGATTAATTAGGTTTTTTCCATCCAATTAATTTGAATCAAGAAATCATATTAAGCCTCGACTGATCCAGATTAAGTTGGAAATTACCGTAAGGCCACAAAAATCTCTTAAAGAGTGAGTATTTAAGAAAATACATACCAAGAACTAACTAAGCTTATTTTATTTTATTTTTTTGCCAACAAGCTTGGGAGAGAAAAACTATAGAAGAAGAGAAAATAATAATGTTATCACCTATTCTATTTGGATGAAGCAAAACAAAAATATGGAGAGAAAAAATGGGGAAATGTTACGATGACAATAATATTCTAATATCCTGATTTATTATATCTCATGCCATCCTTCGTAAGAAACCTATATAAAAATAATATTTTTTGAAAAATAAATAATAAATAGAAAGAACAAAATCAAATAATATATGTTAAAACTATATTTTTCATATCTGTATGTCTTTAAATAAGTCTCACCCACATTTTCTCGGATCTGGTTAGGGTGCTAGTTAAAGTGATAATTCCTCCCAACCAATTAGCTTTGAACCATCTAGAGTTAATTTTGAATGGTTCATATCCAATTTTTTTTTCAACTAGCAATTTTTTTATAAAAAATAATTATTTAAAAATATGATAGTTAATAGATTAATTTTATTGTAGATTTTATACTCATTAAAATATTTTTTTCATAAAAATTAAAAAAATCAAATATGGACCACCCAAATCAAATTTAAGCAGTTCAAATCTAATGGGTTATGGCAGGCAGCTCATCACTTTTGATAAGCACTCTAATCAGTTCCCATTCACACCCCCCATTTTTTCTCTCTCTTTTCTTTACTCTTTTAAATAAAGAAAAACTTCAATCCTCTCATATTTTTTCTTATATATATATGTATATATATGTATATATTATTTCCTCTCAACTTTTTCTCTTTGATACTTAACCTGCAAGAAACTTGAAATGCACCTCAACTCGTATAAGTAACAAGAAACATATGAAAAATATGACAAAACAATAGTCATTCCTTTATATGATACCTTTATTTTTTTTATAAGCAACGACTATTCAAAAATACGTGGAACAAAATGTTGGCTAACATTAGTTAAAAACGATAAATAAGCGAGATGTAATTTTTATTTCAAATTCACCCTTATTTATGAAAATGGTGAATAAAAGAGAGAAAAGGTATACAAAATAGATGAAAGATGTATAAAATTAATCGGGATAAAAATGAAACATTTATTTAATTTTATGATCAATCCTATAAAAGATAATTTTACCTATAAATAGGATCCAGAAGTGAATAAATCAAATTTTCTGGTGGGGTCATGTACTTTGAACATTGTTGGTGATGAAGACTTTTTAACACCATGATCATGTTTGGCAACACTTATGGAAACCTCAAAAGCATATTCAACAGTAATTTTTTTACAAAAAGAATTCACAAATTAATGGCATTCTTTTAAAAAAGGATATAATCTCCTTCACGTATTTACCTTAATTTACGTAAAAGTACTTCTTCACTGTATTCCCAAACATAGACATGCCTTTGTTGATTGAGGAGAGTAGAGTAGTAGCTTATTGAGGATGGTGATTGATTTGGCTATAATTAATTAATTAACAGTTTAATATTCATAATTAAAAGCCACATGCTTTTGTTGCTTACTGAGGATGCTGATTGATTTGGTTATAATTAATTAATTAACTGTTAAATATTCATAATTAAAAGCCACATGCTTTTGTTGCTTTCAGAATTTTGTTGGCTGTTGCAGTATGGTCCGCTAATGCAAACAAAAAAAGGGCCACTTTGCAAAAAGTCTCTTTAAAACTAAAAAAACAAAGAAGATCATAATTGTTATTTTATTCACAAAATGGCATCGCTTTGATAGAATTTTCAATGGAAGCACCTTTCAACCATGATGCTGACACAATTCACGAGAAAACATCGCTTGTTTGTCAAAGCTTCTAAAGGTCCCAACGCACGTTCAAGTATTCAACAGTGATTTTCCATAAAATGAGATAATTTCCTTCACATATTTATCTCGATTTGCGTAAAAATATTTTTCTACCGTGTTTTCAAACGGGCTCCCACACACATATAGGCTGCGTTTGGAAACATGTTGGGGAGCCCGTTTTGGCTCCCCAAACCCATTCTCACGCAAGTCGAGACAAAATTCCTCTCACATAAAGTACCTCGGAATCTGTGTCCGTTTTCCCAACGGGTTTCCAAACGAAGCCATACATTACTTATATATTATAAATATAAAATATTAATTATAAGTCTTAGGTTTTCCATTGTATGTAATCCAACTGCAGTTAAATATTTGATGTAGATTAAAAAATTAAATAAATTCATTATATAAAAAATGTACTCGTTTCTTTTTTTTAAGAAAATACCCCTCCTTTTTAAGAAGGGATTGGGCTAGTACTCTCACCTAAAGGGAGAGGGTTCGATCCTGGGGAGTGTCACTTTGTTGTGGCTTCAGTTGCGCCGCTTGGGGAGGCATCACCACAGTTTAGTGAAGTTGGATTGACCTACCTGTGTAGCCAGAACTAAAGGGCTTGCTTGACATGCTCTAATAATGCCCGCAGGAATAGGCCCCAGTAGATCATGAGTTAGGTGTCATACCCTTGGATCGTGGGTGAGCCCAACCCCCTTTCTAAAATTTTTCCTTCAAGACAATCAAGAAAATAACCCTCCTTTCTGTTTACATTAGAGTACTATTAACATATGGATCAACTGAAAATGAGTTATTTAGCTTAGCCTATTGTCATCACTACTCGTTCAGGCCTTAGGTATCCATCCGCGATTGTTTCTCAGAGATAGCAAGCTAAGCACCTATTATGGCTAAACACTACCGCAAATCAGGTTAGTCGATTGTTTGGATACATGATGATTACGATCTCTAAAAGGCTTCATATACCGATTGATTCGTAAAAAAAAAATAATTTAACAGCATCCAAGAATCTAACAGTAATATTTCAGAAAAAAATAATAAATATGAAAGATAACGAATGAATGAATGATCGTTTAGTCTTGAAACTATGATTTACCAACTACTTCATCGATTAATTACTTGAGTTTATACTCCAACTACCACTGGTGGTGTCATTGTTTTCATCTAAAGCCTTAAGCCTCGTGAGGTTTTCTTGTCCTAATCACTTTGCGATCTTATATCAATCTCTTGGCGAGAGTAGTTACTCAAAGATAAATGGGTATGTTAAGTGACGTACGTAGTGAAGAATCCAAGTGGTTGGTTGTACTGTAATGTGGTTTTGTTATGTGAAGATCAGAGGTTGACGACTGAACATATAGGTTATGTACGTACGTAGTTAGAGTTGAATCAGGATCAATCTTGTGTGTGTTTGATTGATCTCCATTATTGTTCTCCACTCTTTCAATATCCAGCTTACATTCTGTTAACACTACAATTGTTTAGTGTGTTTGAAATATCCGTTGGGAGAAAAGAGTTACAGCTTTCAATGTGATTTTATGGATTTCGATATGGTTTTACAGATTTCGAGATGATTTTTATGGATTTCGAGATGATTTTTTCAGATTTCAAGATGGTTTTGTCCTGACTTACGTGCATGTGGTGGTACAGTTCTATTACCCGTTCTTCATTCTGAAGAACAACTCCATTTCATTGTAATATTCGAAGGAAGATGTGTAAAATCCTTTTCTTAACATGCCAAATAACAAAACATTCAATCTAAAAAACCTTTGACTTAGTCAATATCGAAATCGTCATTGATCGTTATACTGCAAAGATTCAAACCATACGTAAACCATCGATAAATAGTCGGTCAAA
>JANTPZ010125871.1:0-17379 GCA_025593235.1 Vachellia pachyceras | reverse complement strand
CAACATCTAATTGAGTCTCTATCTCTTTTAAACATTCATCACACTTGATGAGCACCCAAGACTAGTTTTCACAATAACATTTCAGCTTCTTACGTCAATCTTTGAAAATTCATAACTTTCACTATACTAATCCAATCAACATGTTTCAGAACTTATTTTAAAGCTTGATATATATACTAAATGTTCACCAAATATCATGATCAACAAAGACCATTTGATAACAAAAATATGCCTTCAAAGTCAGCTGTCCCAACAGCTTATATACTACTATAACACTCAGAAATTTCCAGATTTGAAAACATGTTTCTTTGACAATTAAAACCCATCAAGTTTCCAACCACACACAACAACAACTTGACCCCATAAGCTCAGAAATTTCTGCTGATGCTCTTCAAAACAAAGGTAAAAACAAACCAAATCCCATCTCTCAACAACACAAATCATTGATTTCATCACATGAAACTAATGCTTTAACTTGAGGAAATATCAACCTTTACATATTTATAACACCAACCAACATATATCAAGGAACAAGCATATGATATGATCAAGGAATATGGAAAGCATAGAACCACCTGAACCCATCATTACCATCCTCCAATATTGCTCTTTCGCTTCCATCTTCAAATATCAAAAGATCAATTTCAATTCTTTTTTTTCCCAATATGGTAAACATAACAATTCCTCTTTAATAATAAGCTTCTCATTTCACAGCTCCAGATTATAATTCCCAACCAGACGGAAAATACTGTTCACGTGAACAGTGCGGTGAACAGTGACGCACAAATTTCTTCATCAAATCCACAGGAAATTCGCATATAATGCTCCATATAATACAAGGAAGCTATAATCTTGCTTATAACTTGATTTAATCAGTAAAAATTATCATTTCCCCAATCCTCAGTTAACCCTTGAAATCTCAAAACCACAACCATGGAAGAATCTGAAGATAGAGGAGTGTTCAGGAGACTCACCTGAACCCAAATCCGTGCTTATATCGACGAAAAATGCCTTACTCCGGTGGGAATCACGGTGTCGCACGAAGCTCGCTTTTTCGCTCTCTCCCGACGCGTCTGGAACGATATTGAAGATGGAGGAATAGTGGATAGCTGATGGTTAAATGAATTAAAATGTGAGGGAATTTACACTTTTGCCCTTTTCTCTGTTTTTTTTTCTTTTCTTTTTCTTTTCTATTTTCTCGCTGTTACAATAAGTCATCTGGATATGCCTATATAACTGAGGTTGCTGGTCCTTCTAATGCAAAGCCCAATTATAAAAGGGTCAAGAAATTTTATAAAAGGGAAGGAAAGACAATCTAAAATTCAAAAGGGGCAAGAAAAAATTCAAGAAGAAAGGCAAAAGGATAGCAAGAAGAAGGTTGACCTAAAGATTGTCAAGTGTTATGCTTGTTAGAAAGTGGGTCATTTCACGCGAGACTGTACCGAGCAAAATGATCATGAAAAGACTTAGGCTCAATAAACTATGTAGTAAGGGATAGGGAGTCCTATGTAGAATATTCTCAATTGTCATATTAAAGCAAGTGGCTTTACATGGGAAACAATGCAAAGATCGAGGTTAAAGGCATTGACACTTACAAGTTACCTTTGCGTGGTGGGAAGACCTTAATCATACATGATGTACTTCATACTCTTGACATTAGATGAAATTTAGTTTCTACTTTGTATTTATTATAATTTGTGTATGATGTAAAATTTCATGGTAAGGTTGCAGACATTTTGGACAACCATATCATTTATGATTCAACTTTTCTGTTTAGAAAGTTTTTCATTATGGATATTATTGGTGACTTTAATGTACGTGATTGCTATGTTGTTTCTTCCTCTAATATGATTGTTGATATAAATATCTAGCATGTTAGACGAAGGCACATAAATCATAATAAAATGATTAAATTTCCAACATGGATATGTCTTTGTGTGAGAGTTGTCTAATTGGTAAAACAAATAGAAACCATTTGGTAAGGGAATTAGAGCTGGAAAACAGTTACAATTAATCCATTCAGATATATGTGGTCCTATGAGTGTGAAAGCAATACACGAAGCTTCATAATTTATTACTTTCTTTGATGATTATTCATGATATGATCATGTTTATTTGATTTCATGTAAGTCTGAGGCTCTTAACCACTTGAGACGATGTATAAATGAAGTGGAAAATCAAATAGACAACAAAATTAAAATTTTTCTCATTGTTCAAGGTCATGAATATTTATTCAATCAATTTAAAGAACTCTATGAAGAAAAAAGAGATAATTAGATAATCAACTATCCTTGGCACTTCGTAACAGAACAGAGTTGTAGAAAGAAGAAATATAACACTTTTAGATATGGTAAGATCTATGATGGCACAAGTGAAACTTCTAATTTCATATTTGGGTGATTATTTATTAACAGCTTATTTCATACTTAATTGTGTGCCTTCAAAGTCAGTCGTTACCACGCCTTATAAGTTATGGACAAAATGCAAACTAGATTTAAACATCCTTAGACCATAGGATTCGGTTACATACGTTCATGATGATTCTCATAAACATGAAAAGTTGGGTCCTAGAGGAAAGAAATTTACCTTTATAAGATACCTTGAACAATCTAAAGGATATGTTTTTATAAGATAAAATGAAGATGGTACTGTGATTGAAATTAAATCCAGAGATGTAACATTTTTGGAAAATGAATTTCTTAGCAGAGGAACATAGATCATGATGTATCTATTTATGAGACACAAAAATATGGTTGTACAGAATAAAGTAATGATTCTCAACCATCTCAATACATTGATTTAAGTGGGAGGGCTGAAAGTTCATAGCAAATATATAAACAAAAGAAGAGACTAAGACAAGAAATTCCATTAAGGAGGAGTAACAAGGGAAGTATCCCTAAGAAGCACTCCCAAATAGAAGGTGAAGCACTTATTGTTACTCTAGATGAGGATGATGAGCCTCGTTATATGGAAATAGCCTTGTCTGGCCCTGTTAAGGATGAATGGAAGAAAGTAATGGAAGAAGAAATAGACTCAATGAAAAGAGTAAAGTTTGGGAATTAGTTGATCTACCAAAAGGACAAAAAGCTATTGAGAGCAAGTGAGTTCTAAAAATTAAAAGAAAAGCAACATTAACATAAAGAATGAAGATATTTCTCACTTGTTATTTGTTTCAACTCAATAAGATTTATTATAGTGATGATGAACATATTTAGAATTACATCAAATGGATGCAAAAACTGCATTTCTGGATGGTGACTTGAATGAAGAAAACTATATAAAATAACCAGTAGGTTTCATTGTAACAGGGAATGAAAACGAAGTTTGTAAACTCAAGAGATCTTTTTATGAGTTGAAACAATTATATGGACAATTGTACTTGAGGTTTCACAGAGCCATAACCTCATATGACTTCCAAATGATTGAGGAAGATCACTTTATCTACACTAAGCAATTTGAGCGTAATTTTGTAATATTATCCTTATATGTAAATGACATACTATTAACTAAAAATAGTTTGAAATTGGTTATGGTTGTAAAATAATTGCTTTCATCAATTTTTAGGATGAAAGATATGGGTGAAACAAAATATATACTCAGAGTAAAAATCCAAAGGAATCACTCCAAAAGAATTCTCTTTCTTTCACAAGAGAATTACATTAATAAAATTCTTGAATGATTGTAATTCCATAGATACCCCAGTAGCTTCCAAAGTGACTTTGAGTTCAGATATGAGTCCTAAAATTGAAAAGGACAAAAAGAAAATGGAAAGAGTTCTTTATGCTAGTGTTATTAAAAGTTTCATGTATTCAATGATGTGTATATGACCAGATATATGTTTTACAGTAAAATTGATCAGTAGATTCCAATCCAATCCAGGAGAATGTTATTGGAAAGCAATGAAAAGGATTTTTAGGTACTTGAAGTACATATCTAATTACGCTCTATATTATGAAGGAAGCAATCTACCCTTAGTTGGTACTCCGATAATGACCTAAGAGGAGATAGAGATTAACAAAGATCAACCTCAGGTTACAACTTCTTACTAAATATGGGTGTCATATGTTGGAGTAGTAAGAAGCAAACGTGCATTGCCTTACATTCTATAGAAGATGAATTTGTGATATGCACTGCAACAGTACAAGAGGCTATATGGCTAAAGAGATTCATGGAACACTTTGGATTTAGGAATGAATGCACCAATCCAGTGTTGGTATACTGTGATAACATTGTAGCTATAACCTATATGAAGGACCCCAAGTACCATAGTAAGACCAAATATATAGATACGAAGTACAATTTTGAAAGGAATTATATAACAAAAAAAGTTGTCATTGTATAACATATTTTGAACAAAAGCATGGTCGACGATCCCTTGATCAAAACCATAGCTAAGGAAATATTTGATAAGCATGTAAAAGCTACAAAGATATGTAAGATGTAATATTTGAGACACATTGTCAAAATGTCTATATTTGTAATCAATGAAAGCATTTCTTTATTACTCACCATAATATTATATGTCTATATGCCATGTCTAGTATATCATATAGGCTATTGTGGTTAGTTCTCACATGAACAACAGCCTTTAACACTAAGAAACAGTGTGCAGAGATGAAACTTTTGTGTTCATAGTTGAAAAGTTGATATGGTTAGCAAGGAACACAAATTATGTCACCTCGATAAAACTGTAGCATATCGAAATGAGATCCATATAATTTAAGTAAATAAATAATGGATCAAGTCATAGATACGTGCTTTCATTATACTTGTTGATAGATAAGAATTCTCCAATATTGACATAGGAGATAGAGGTGAAGAATTTGGTTTTAGATACTGGAAGTACCTAAACTAAAATCTATACAGTGTTAGGAAAACTAAAACGACTATAATATAGAGTAACAATAGCATATAATTCATACCACATGTTCTTTAAGTACTGCAATGGAAAGCAAGTGAATAAATCCCTGCTTCATTATTGTGTGAGAATTGAAAAGAATTAACCCTTATTTAATGTCCTTTGACTTTGGCATTATCATGGGGTATGCATCAATGCCTTCTACCTTGGCATATGTATTTTTCTCATTATAAATATGATCTAAAGTATTATGTTAGGAAAGCGATTGATGTATGTCAAAGTGATATATTGGCGAAAGGAAGATTATCTAAAGTATACACACCTATGCTAGTGTCTGAGACATATCGCTTATGTTATTCATTTTTAGTAATTACATAAGTGTAGACACTATACATATGAGATAAGCAGTCTGATTACTCGCTTGAGAAGGATTATACTTGCCATATGAAAGTGCATAATGGTAAATATATGACATTTTAGGCAATATTATAATTCATGCTACACAAAATAAGGTTGACTCGTGTTAACCCAGGGATTTCAGTACAAGCACCTAAGTGATGTCATGCCTAGGGTTGGTAAAACAGGTTGGGCCCGTGAGCCCAACCTGCTAACTCGCCATTTAATGGTGGGTTAAGGATGGCATGGGAGCAAGTTCTCTTAACCCACCCCATTTAACCAGTGGGTTAAGGTTGGTTAATCCGTGAGTTAGTGGGCTGACCCCCCTTTTTTAAATGTGGATTGGTTCACTCATCATGCACAACACACGCACAGCACCACAAGCAGTAAATAAGCTTCCTTAGCTAATTCCCTTTCCCTTTGAGGTGGCATCAAAATCGATGAGGCTAAAGAAGGAGGAGGTGAAGGTGGAGATTGAGGAGTGGACTCATGGTTGTACACTTGTACTTATCAATGAGATGTGGAGTAATGGGCAAGGTGAGAGAGATAGTGGGAGATGTATGATATGAGGGAGGTGATTATGGGAAGAAGAGATGGGTGGTGGAGAAGAGGATAAAGAATGGGACATGGTTTTTGAGGAAGAAATTGAACAAGGAGAGAAGGAATTAGGAGAAGAGGGTGTTGATGACAAGATTTTAGCCTTTTAGGTGAGAAGTAATGTAGGGTCATGTCATGGGTAAGGGTAAAGCCATAAAGGATAGAGAGAAGGCATGGGAATTAGAGAAGAAAAAATTCAAATTAGAGTCAGGGAGAGGACGAAGGAGAAGGAGGACAACTTGGACAAGAGTACACACTGATCGCTAATTTGGTGATGGAATAATGGATAACATGTGGTACTGTAGTTGTTTAAAGTTGCAATTTTTTTGTTGTTTAGCGGGTTAGGCTACCAACCCGCCTTAATAGGCTCGGGCTACTAAAATGCAGCCCATTGGGGCGCGGGTTTAACCAACTTGCCAACCCATATGGGCCAGCCGCAACCCATAGGTTGATCTGCATTACCACCTCTAGTCATGCCCATACGGTTACGATAAAACATATAGTATGAAGAGATGGAGAGAAAGCATCAAGATCTACAATATCTAATCCACCAAGTGTGAGTAGGAGATGTTGAAAAATGGGCTAGTCCACCCTTAATGGATTAGACCCAACAATTAACATGTGTGTATTTATTATCTAGTGATAATAAACTAAAACATTATTGAAATTTGTCTACACTTTCAAATTTTGGGAAAAATAATAAAAGAAAGCTTCCAATATCGATGAAAATGTAGCTCTTATATTGTTGGCATATTATCATCTTAAAGAAGATGATAAAGTGAAAAATAATATGAGATTTGTTTCTAGATATTTACATTTTACACAATCAAACCCCAATATCTTCTAGAATGATCTTTATTATTAAATGTTTTCCTTTGTGGATATATATTATTCTCAATCAAAAAAGTCAAAGCTCATTTTTGTATGTAAATGTAATTCATTCAATAATCAGCGCATTTTATAGCAACGATCCCACTAAACTAGTTACATAACTTTCAATCACTAGTAAATAGACTAATCCTAGTAGAAAAGAAATGTGTTAAAATATTTAGGGAAAACACTACTATGGTGATAAAGTAATATGCATCACACGGTGCTGAACTTGATAAGCTTATTAATCCAGTGATAAGGCTCGATCAAAATCCACACAGTACGAAATTGGACCATGGGTTCCCCCACCATTTTGACAATTAAAGGCAACGGATTTCATTCTTTGCATGTTGGGCCACCATCAAGTTACTTAATCAATATAGTACAAGATACTTAGCCATGGTGTTAAACTTTCAGGTGATTTCACAAAATCATCAACGCTTTCATTTTATTATAGGAGAATTTTAGCCATGTTTAGCCATGTTTAGGCAGAATTTAACTAGGATGTGTCTTTTTGAATTATAGGAGCATTTTATTATTGAAAAGCCTAATATGTTGTAGGCTCATTAGTCTCAGACGCTTCAGTCGAAGTTTAGCCCTCCGAATCCTCTCTAGCTCTTTTGGGTAACAGTCCTCATCATCATTGTAACCAGCCAACTCCTCAATTGCAATGTCTCATTTCTATTGTTGAGCGGAGGTATTGCCTTCCACAAACAGAGCAGTTATCATATTCATATGCCACAAAACATGTCACTAAACATCGTCAACTTCAAGATTATTCAATCTCACCTTTAAATTTGTCAAATAACAATAAGCCTAACATTAATTAAAGCACTATGTGAGATAAAGCGAAACATCATTTACGTGAAAACTGAATATCATTATGTTTTAAGTTTACACATATTTATTTTCAATGGCATTCAGTTATTTTAATATTACTCATCCTTTATATATATAAAGAGAATCATGTTGTATTGTTGCAATTTAATTGGATGAGCTTGAAGCCACAAAAAAGAATCATTTAGTACTATACTAACATTAAGCGTGCACATGAGTATATTTACTGTCTAGTGATAATTGACTAAAGCATCAGTGAAATTTGTCTACACTTCCAAATTTTGGGAAAAACAATAAAAGAAAGATGATTTTAAGTCTCTTTTTTTCTTGTTTCAAGTGTGAACAAATTTATTTTCAATGGCATTCACTTGTTTTACTATTGCTCATCCAATATATATAATAAAGAGAATCGTGTTGTATTGTTCCAATTTTATTGGATGACCTCGAAGATACAAAAAAGAATCATTCAGTACTATATTATGGTTAAGCATGTTCAAGTGTGTATTTATTGTCTAGTGACTATTGGCTAAAGCGTTACTGAAATTTGTCTACACTTCCAATAAAAGTAAGAGAATTTTAAGTCTCTTGTTTTTACTTGTTTTAAGTCTATACATATTTATTTTCATTGTCATTCACTTGTTTTAATATTGCTCATCCTATATAAATATTATAAAGAGAATCGTGTTGCATTGTGCCTATTTTATTGGATGACTTGAAGCCACAAGAAAGAATCATACAGTACTACACTAACATTAAGCATCCACGTGTGTGTATTTAATGTCTAGTGATCATTGACTAAAGCATTATTGAAATTTATCTACACTTCCAAATTTTGGGGAAAACACTATGATGTTATAAAGTAATATGCATCACACGGTGCTGAACTTAATAAGCTTATTGATCCAGTGATAAGGCTCGGTCCAAATCCACACAGTACAAAACTGGACCATGGCTTCCCCCATGATTTTGATAGTTAAAGACGACAAATTTCATTCTTTGCATGTTGGGCCTCCATCAAGCTACTTAATCGATATAGTCTAAGATGCTTAGCCTTGGCGTTAAACTTTTAGGTGATTTCACAAAGTCATCAACGCTTTCATGTTTTCGGTAGAATTTAACTAGGATGTGTCGTTTTGAATTATAGGAGCATTTTATTATTGAAAAGCCCAATGTGTTGCAGGCTCATTAGTCTCAGGCGCTTCAGCCGAAGTTTAGCCCTTCGAATCCTCTCTAGCTCCGTTGGGTAACAGTCCTCATCATCATTGTAATCAGCCAACTCCTCCATTAACATGTCTCGTTTCTATTGTTAAGCGGAGGTATTGCCTTCCACAAATAGAGAGTTATCATATCCATATGCCACAAAACATGTCAATGAACATCGTCAACTTCAAGATTATTCAATCTCACCTTTAAATTCGTCAGATAACAATAAGCCTAACATTAATTAAAGCACTATATGAGATAAGGCCAAACATTATTTACTTGAAAACTGAATATCATTATGTTTCAAGTCTATATATATATTTTTTCAATGGTATCTATTTATTTTAATATTGGTCATCCTATATATATATATAATAAAGAGAATTGTGTTGTATTGTTCCAATTTTAATGGATAACCTCAAAGATACAAAAAAGAATCATTCAGTAATATACTAACGTTAAGTGTGCACATATGTGTATTTACTGTCTAGTGATAATTGACTAAAATATTATTGAAATTTGTCTACACTTCCAAATTTTGGAAAAAAACAATAAAAGAAAGAGAACTTTATGTCTCTTTTTTCACTTGTTTTAAGTTTATACATATTTATTTTCAATGGCATTCACTTGTTTTACTATTGCTCATCCTCTATATAATAAAGATAATCGTATTGTGTTGTTCTAATTTTATTGGATGACCTTGAAACCACAAAAAAGAATGATTTAGTACTATATTAATGTTAAGCATGCACATGTGTGTATTTATTATCTATTGATCATTGACTAAAACATTATTGAAATTTGTCTAAACTTCCAAATTTTAGGAAAATAATAAAAGAAAGCTTTCAATATCCATGGAAATGTAGCTCTTATATTGTTGGCATATTATCACCTTAAAGAAGGTGATAATGTCAAAAATAATATGTAAGATTTGTTACCATATATTTACATTTTACACAATCAAACCACAATATGTTATAGAACAATATTTATTATTAAATGTTTTCCTTTGTGGATATATATTATTCTCAATCAAAAATATCAAAGCTCATTTTGGCATGTAAATGTCATTCATTCAATATTCAGTACATTTTATAACAATGATTCTACTAAACTAGTTACTTAAATTTCAATCACTAAATTAAATAGACTAATAATTCTAGTAGAAAAGGATGTGCTAAATATTTAGGGAAAACATTATGGCAGTGATAAAGTAATAAGCATCACAGGGTGCTGAACTTAATAAGCTTATTGATCCAATAATAAGGCTCGGTCAAAATCCACGCAGTACAAAACTGGAACATAGGTTCCCCCATGATTTTGATAGTTAAAGATGACAAATTTCATTCTTTGCATGTTGGGCCGCCATCAAGTTACTTAATCGATATAGTCCAAGATACTTAGCCAATGTGTTAAACTTTCAGGTGATTTGACAAAGTTATCAACGCTTTCATCTTTTGGGTAGAATTTAACTACAATGTCTTTTTTTTAATTATAGGAGCATTTTATAATTGAAAAGCCCAATATATTGTAGGCTCATTAGTTTCATGCGCTTCAGTCGAAGTTTAGCCCTCTAAATCCTCTCTAGCTCCTTTGGGTCAAGGTCCTCATCATCATTGTAATCATCCAACTCCTACATTGCCAAGTCTCATTTCTATTGTTGAGCAGAGGTATTACCTTCCACAAATAAAGTAGTTATCATATCCATATGCCACAAAACATGTCACTGAATATCATCAACTTCCAGATTATTCAATCTCACATTTATATTCGTTAAATAGCAATAAGCCTAACATTAATCAAAACACTACCTGAGATAAAGCTAAACATCATTTACGTGAAAACTGATATCATTATATTTTAAGTCTATACATATTTATTTTCAATGGCATTCACTCATTTTAATATTAGTCATCATATGTATATAAAATAAAGAGAATCATGTTGTCTTGTTCTAATTTTATTGGATGACCTCTAAGCCACAAAAAAGAATCATTCAGTACTATACTAACGTTAAGCATGCACATGTGAGTATATATTGTTTAGTGATCATTGACTAAAGAAATTTGTCTATACTTATAAATTTTGGGAAAAATAATAAAAAGGGTTCCAATTTCCATCAAAATGTAGTTCTTATATTTTTGCCACATTATCATCTTAAATAAGGTGATAAGGTCAAAAATAATATGTAAGATTTATTGCCATATATTTACCTTTTATGCAGTCTAACCATAATATCTTTTGCACTGATCTTTATTTTTAAATGTTTTTTGTTGTTGATATATATTATCCTCAATGAAAAACTTCAAAGCTCATTTTGGTATATAAATTTCATTCATTAATATTCAGCTTATTTTATGACAACGATCCCCCTAAACTAGTTACTTAACTTTCAATCACTAAATTAAATGGGCTACCTATAGTAGAAAAGGATGTGCTAAAATATATTTAGGGAAAACACTATGGTGGTTATAAAGTTATACACATCATTAGTTACTTAACTTCTAATCACTAAATTAGATAGGCTAATCATAGTAGAAAAGGATGTACTAAAATGTTTAGAGAAAACACTATAGTGCCTATAAAATAATATGCATCACCTGTTGCTGAACTTAATAAGCTCATTGACCAAGTGATAAGCTCGGTCAAAATCCACATAGTATAAAATTGGACCACGGGTTCCCCACAAAGAACTAGTGGAGTCTCAAGGACCTATATGACACAGTTGGGCCAATGATAAACTAGTGTACTACTGGAAGTCATCAAACCTTATTCCTTTTTTTTTATACAATAGATTTACTGTTGTTACCTTCAAGATTAACCTCCTTAATAAAAACCAGCCCCCCACATCATATTTCAATACTCATATACATATGCATGAGCTCAATAACATCATTAATTGTCCTATAATCATCAATTTATTTGATTCCTACAACAAGTACTTAAATATCAACAATATTTTCAATAAATAGTTTGTCACATATGAATTTTCCACAAGTAATGATGTTATTTCCCACAAGTACAATATTTTCCCACAAGTAATTAATCACATAAATATACTAGCATTTACCCCAATAGCTTGTCATACTCATAAATTTCAAGATTACCCATAACTTGTCACAAGCATGCATAACAAGTGTAAAGCGGTTAACTAAAGCTAAAGCAAATGGCATCATAACAATCCAAGCCAAGAGCTCCAATCACAATCCACAAAAATTAATCTACACATTTAATATATCACCACATATTAGTACTAAGCTAAGTGAGTGCTCAGAAAAGCAATTCGAGAACCTAAGACACCCCAACAATCAAATTTTCAACTAAATCCCAAGTTTACCAAGAGTTTAAATACCCATTCAAGTCAAATTCCCAATTTCACACTTCGGTTCCAACATCAAAATACTCATTTTTTAATTTCAAGTCAATTCAACATTCTAAACTAATTAAAACAGCAATTCTAACTCATGTTAACATAATCACAAAAAAGCATTTCTAAACATCACATTATCAAAAATTGGCCAAACTCTGCTCAATCATTAAACCTCTTATATAGTCTCAATAACTCATTTAAACCCAAAAGATTTGTTTAACACTTGACCTATTTAAAAATCTCCAAAATTCTCAAATTTCAACATTTCAAAACTATGCAAATCAAAGAGAAAAGGAGTATAAATGGGTTAGAAATACTTACCTAAGAGATATTTGGCTCAGAAATGACTGCCTAGCTTCAAAATATTAATTCCAAACAAGGAATTAAAGTTATCGCTTCAAAAACCCTAGTTTTTAATGTTGTTATGAATAACACATTTATAGAAATTGTGCATTTGCTATAGTGGAGCAACATCCTTTATCATGGTGAATAGCATAAAGAGTCAAGCCTCTACTTTGGTCACTCATGGTGAACAACATAGATAGGGATGGGAAAATGGGTTGGGCCTTCAAGCTCAACCCGCCTAACCCTGGCGGGTTTAGGCTGGCGAAATGCCAGCCCGCCAACCTGCCATTTTATTTTTTCTTTTTAAAAATAAATATTTTATATATTTTTTTACCTTTTTTCATCCCAATATTTTATACAAAGGGAAAAGTAATATTAAACTCTATTTTTAAGAAATTATTGAAACTTTATTGATGAGATTGGAAAGAAAATAATGTAAATATACTATCTTATAGAAAAACTAGATAAAAAATGAAAAAATAATTTATTTTTATGTTTTTTAAAAAAATTAAATTGGCTGGCTCGCCAACCCGCCATGGTGGGCTTAGGTTAGAGTTTTCCCGCTCGTCCAACCCGTAACCCACAGGCTGGCCCGCTTTCCCATCTCTAAACATAGATAGTCTTTTACCACTAAAAGCACTTATCACTGCGGAAGATATATCCAAAGAGACATTCTCTAAACATGGCCTCAAACTTATCTTGAAGACTCCTAATCATCAACCAAATCAATATTAATTCTCAATCCTCAATCTAGCAAAAAATTAGCTTAATTAACCATACCCCTTGAAATAAGGATGTTACATGATGAATAGTCTTGTTAGGCAACCATTTGTCCTTAACATCCAAAATCCTCTTGAGTTATGTAGAATTGGTCAAATCAAGTGTTCATCCCAACTACGAATCACCTGAATACTGGAATGACAGATGTTTTGTATGCAAGTGATATTGAAAGCTTGAATTGTGGCGATTACTTTAGTGGAAATACATGTGGTGATACTTGTAATAATAATTCTTATATATAAATATGTGATGGGGATGTATGATGCTTTTTTAAGAGATTTTGTTCATAGAAGAAACCAATGGGTGAAATAGTTATACAAAAAAGAGGAAATAAGGTGGTAGACTTCTAGGTGTACACTAGTTGATCCTTTTGCCCAATCGTGTGTTGTAGAGTTATGACACCCCACTAGTTCATTGAGGGGGAACCCATGGTTTGATTTTATGTTTTATGAATTTTAGCTCCATATCACATGATTGATGAAGTCTAAGTTGAGCAACCAATCACAAGAGATCATATTAACCTATGTGTTTAGTGATATGAGGTTTACCAAATAAACCCTATAGATTAAGGATTTTGATGCACTAAAACCCTATATGAACTTATCTTTTGATCCTTAGTTATAAAAGGCTCCACTAAAGTTGATCAAACTTTTACAACCTAACATATCAGGTAAAACATTAAAGGAACTTGTCTTTAGATCTTTGGATATAAAAGACTCCATAAGAGTTGATTACTTTCTTGTTGTTAGTGTAGGATTTGACCAAGAGGGGGTGAATTGGTCACTTTTGAAAATTAAAAATTTAATCACAGAATTAAAACGAAATCACCTGTATAGTAGAGAGAGGATGGACACTGATGATTTATCCTGATTCGATCCTTCTGACCTACGTCCAGTCCTCAGAGCGCCTCTGAGCTTTTCAATCCACTATTCAGCAATAACTGAGGCTCACCGGGCCTTTACAATAGGTGACTCACTCCCCCTTACAATATGCACTACACCAGAATCTCTCGTGCTCTATTTCCTGACTCATTTTCAACCCAATAAATTCAAGGTCCCAACCTTGAATCTCTCACCGAATTACAACAAAGATTGACAAGGTAAACTCCCTTGAAAGAGTGAATGGTCAACTACTGAAGCTCACAAATATTTACGACTAAAATGAGAGAAGATGTAAGTACAGAATAATGGTGTGTTAAAGCTCGTTCGTCCTCTCTTTCTGTCTTCAATGCTTCTTCATTTATAGTTGAGGTTGTATTCATTAGCCATTGCTCAGAAATTAAATAGCCGTTTGATAGAAGCTCTTATTTGTTACTCACAGTCGTTGCGTGTTTGTTCATCTGTCATAAATGCTTCATTCAATGCGTTCAACAGCAATGGCATAAGTCATAAATGCTCGGCTTCATTCCTCAGTCGTCCTTGGCTGTTTAATGAAAGAGCTATGAAGCATTTATTAGAGCATGTATCATTCAAAAAGTTTAGACATGAAAGAGGAAAGTTTCGTTAAACGCTAGGCTTAGCTGTCAGACTGATATTGTGTCAGATAAGTAATACTCAAGTTTTGTTTTCAATATTCGAGTGTTGATCAGAGTAAGTAAGTCTAAATTTGAATTTCATGACCCAGTACTCGAGTTTTGAATTTAGTACTCGAGTTTTTCATAATACTTTTGAAGTAACTCGAGTGTTTGATGGAAGTGTTACAGAACACTTTCATTCATTACTCGAGTTGCCTTGAGAGTATTGGAGGAACTCTTCAATACTCGAGTGTTACAATAATGCACTCAAGTTTTGTGAACACTTTCAGTTAATACTCGAATTTTCAAGAAGGAGTTTGAACAAAAACATTTTTGGAAATCTTCAATACGTGAGTATTCAAGCACAGTACTCGAGTGTTGACAAATCTTTTACCATAACTCAAGTTTCCTAATGCAAGTGTTGCGTTTGTTCAGAAGAAAAAGCTTGATACTCGAGTATTAGAAATGAATACTCGAGTGTTGACAACACTTCCATTTGTAACTCGAGTTTTCTACTTCAAGTGTTGTGCTGTGTTTTGAAAATAAGACTCGATACTTGAGTGTTGCAAACCAACACTCGATTATTGACAGTACTCCTTTCACAATACTTGAGTTTCACTTGGAAGTATTCAGTTGCAAAGCATTTTGAATTTGAATACTCGAGTTTCAGAAAACACAACTCAAATGTTGTCAATACTTCAACCTAATACTCGAGTTTCCACTGAGAGTTTTAAAATACATAATTAGTTTTACCTTACGATACTCGAGTGCAAAAAATCAATACTCAAGTATTTTCAACACTTTTAAAAATAACTTGAGTACTGTCTGCTAGAATGGTAGTCACCCAAGAGGGGGTGAATTGGGTGAATTGTCAACGGTAACAAAGACGTCATTAATGCTCAGAGATATTCTTAGTCAATCTATACCTGTTTTAATGAAAGAGCACAGAGGCATCTATGGGAGTAGGTAATATTCAAAATATTCAAGTACTAAAATAGAAGCTCTGAAAGTGATGTGTCTATCATCTGTGAATTTTTCGTTGTGAGTCCACGCTAGAGAAGCATTTAGAGAAACCATTTCCTGTTACTACGTCAAGGCATAAAGCATTTATGGGAGTAGGTAAAATTCAAATGGGCTAAGCATAAAAACGAAAAGATTTGGTAAACGTAGACTCAGCTGTGTCCTAAGTCATGTTAGAGAATGGAGAACTTGAGTTTGCAAGATTTCATGACTCGAGTTCTGTCACATAGAAATTAATGGTTCAGTTGAAAAACTTCCAGTTCTGATAATCATGACTTGAGTTTTGGAAAAATTTTAATTAAGACTCGAGTTTGCAATATGAAATATAGTTAAAAAACTTTCATTTGAAACTTCAAGTTTTGATATCAAATTTTGGAGTCCAGTTGTAAAACTTCAAGTTTTGAAAAATGAGAACTTGAGTTCTAAAACATGTGTAAAACTGTTTAGTTAAAAAATGGTCCTTGAGACTCGAGTTCTTAATCTCTGGAACTCGAGTTCTGAAAACTTCTAATGAGAAATCGAGTTTGAGCATCAAGTTTTTGAACTGATAAAATTTCTCAAGACTTGGAACTCGAGTTTGGAAAAGAGCAGGACTCGAGTTATGTGAAAACTTCCAGTAAGAACTTCCAGTTTTCAATTCAAGTTCTGAGTGACAGTTAACTCGAGTTCTATAACGTGATGACAGAACATGAAGCTGAAACCTCAAGTTTTGACTTCAAGTTTTGTGATATGGTTGTGGAACTCAAGTTTTTGAAAATTTAGGATTCGAGTTTTTGAACTTGATTACAAAACTTTTTTTTAAAACTTCTAGTTTCAATATCTAGTTTTGAAAAATAGTTACAGAACTTGAGTTTGCAAACATGGTACTCGAGTTTCAAAACTCTTCTGACAAATCCAGCATATTTTCAAAATCATTAAACCAGATTCCAGAACCTGCCATAATTTGAGGTTTTTATTATCATCAAAACAAGGTTTCAACACTATCTGAAAGTATTGGATTTTAATATGTTCCTAAAGCTCAAATACTCGAGTTTCAAAACACAACTCTCGAGTATTGTCAATACTTTCACACAAACTCGAGTTTCAACTAGAAGTATTGAAACTTATCAGCTTTGAGAAGATAGAACTCGATTACTTAATCATGAATACTTAGCAAAAGCAATTTAGACTTCATAATTCCTGAAATCACAAGTTAATCATTTTGTTATCATCAAAATATGGCATCAACATTCTTCCCCTTTTTGATGATGACAAAAACCATAAAATCAGGATTAGGAATTATGAAAACAAAACCACGAAAAACATAAAGACTTAGAATTGCAAATCCATGTAAACTCACGAAATCAAGTATCCATGCATTCATGAAACATAACATCATAAACAGTAAAATGAAACAACATAAAAAGTAATGGCAAATTCTGATTTTCTTCTCCCCATTTTTGTCATTAATCAAACAGGGGCTACTGAGGAGAAGAAGGAACATGGGCTGAAGGATCATAAGGAGGAGCAGGGACAGGGGGATCAGGGATGGGTTGTGGTTCGGGAGGGAGCTCTGATGCAGATAAATCAATTAAGGCCAGTACATCATCA
>JANTPZ010125853.1:0-14611 GCA_025593235.1 Vachellia pachyceras | reverse complement strand
GCAACGAAGAGATGTTTTGAAAAAGAAGTCAGCCCTGGGCTAAGTGGGAAGCCAATTATTTTTATTTATTTTTTCAAAGATTGTCTTTTCTACTTGCTGTGCCAATTGGATGAATGTGTTTCTGTAAAGTGTGAACGTAATAATTAACTTAAATTAAATAATAATAATAATAATAATAATAATAATATCATGTTAAATACGACAAGGTAAAAGTAAAACTCGTTTAGCGCAGGATCGTGGAAATGAAGCCTGCTTGTTCATTGTTCCCATTATGTCTTGGGATTTGCAGGCAAGCCCCTCACGTGAATCAGAGCCCTATGCAGTTCTCACACGTTTACATTCACAGGGTCTTGTATTTAACTCAGAGAGAGAATAATTTATTGTATTTATAACTCATAGTACTACTAAATTTTTTCTATAATTTTCGTGTTTAGAAATATGGGAGAAAAATTATTTTACGTAAGTCGAGGTAAATAAGTGTAGGGGAGAGAAGCGGGTGGGTTGGACAGCCCGTACCCTAGCTTGTTACCCGCACGTTAAACATTTCACAGGTACAGGCTAGCCCGTACCCGTGCATGAACCCATTTACACTCTTTTAAACGGGCTGCCCATAAACAGGCGGGTTTTGCACGGATACGGGCAGCCCATTTTTCTGAACCCAACAGAAGAAAGCCACAAACACCAGCATTTAATTATTCCCAGAAGAATCACTATGAATTTTCACATTCTGTTCTAAAACTTGCAAAGCCAATTTATTGTGTATGCATTTCAAAAACTATAATTCTACCACCTTCAACAGCAAGCTAGTAAAACCACCAAATAATTTCAGGATCCAGTGTGTGATTAATGTCTATATAGATCTACAGAGAATATTTTTAAGGGGAAAAAAGCAATAGGATTACCTTGATTTGTTTCTGAAGTCCAGCAATGCTTATTGAGCCACAGCTTCCCTTGCGGCATTATATATAGCCTTGGATACTGAGCCCATTCCACCTTCAACGTACCTAAAATCAAGACATTGGTCAGGGAAGTCTTTAAAACCAATCTGATCATCATTGTGTTTGCCAGCAACGGTGTCAATAAAGAATTCCTCTATTATTGGATTCCCTCCGTTGAAACCAATCTGATCACCACCAGATCTTCTATGTTAGTTCTGTAAGCTTGCTATGGCAACTTATAAATATGATTAAAAACAATAGTACAATCAAAACCTATGGCAAAACTAAATATCAGTCTTTCTAATCTTTGTCTAAGAAAGTCTACCTCTTGAAGCATTTCTCGAAAAGCATAATAGTGGAGTGGAGACCAAAATATAGGATGTGTTGTTGCAAAAAAACAACACTGCTTCAAGGGGAGCAAGTCTGGCAAGCAAGTTGTTGCTGCAGCCACAACATATAGGATGTGTTGTTGATAAAATGAGTGGCAAATCTAGAGAAGCCACTTGCTAAGTACCATTGAAAACTGGCAGCCTGATAGAAGCTTATAAGCTGCCTGATCTCAAATTTAACATTAAAGCAACTTATCAAACATCAAGATTTATCAAAGGTTCAAACAATTAAAAAAAATAGCACAATAGTCAAGATTTATGAAACCAGCAACCATCAATGTTCAACATCAAACAATTAAAAAAAATAGCACAAGTTCAGCAACATTTATCAAAGGTTGTATTATCAATGTTTAACATGAAAGAATAGAAAAACAGTTCGAAATCTAGGTTCAAACACTTTCAACATTTCTTGAAAACCCTTGCCACCCACAGTTCTAAATGGCATCTCATCCTTTATAATAAATTTTGCAATAGCCTTTCTACATCGGTCTTGATTGAAGATGTGATGTGCCAACGATTGATTAGAAGAAACCGACAACAAACTTTGTGATTTGCTTGCTTTGTGTGGATTCTTTGGACACTTTTCCAAATGTCGCAACAATTGTTTAGTCCCAGTATTAGTAGGATGACTAGCATAATCTCTACCACAATAATTGCACTTTGCCCTATGTTTACCTTTTGTTTCCGATAGTGGCAACCTTTTGAAATGGTTCCAACCATCAGATGTCTGCCTCCTTTTTTTCCTAGTAGGTTGTGTTGTTGCTGCTTGTCCCTCTCCCTCATTAGTTGTTTGATTTTCATTCTCACTGCTTGATAAGGATGAGGTAGTACCCCCTCCATTAGCTGTAGATTGCATATTTTCAGGTTGGGATTTAGATTTTACCATTGCAAAAAACAACATGTCATCAATAAACCTGTCATTCATTCATTCATCTTATATTCAATAGAGGGGTTTTAATTATATATATATATATATATGCTCACCATAAATTGATCTGTGTCTATGTAATAAATAATTTAGGATACTGTGAATCAAGATTTTCCATAGGATTAATCACATATTAATCCAAAAAAAATCAGGATGGTATATCAATTAATAGCACTCACAACTTTGTCCTCTAATTATTATTTTTATAATAGGCCAAATAATAACTATAATAAAGATAGATTACATTACAGCAGTCGAGGAAGGACATAGGAAGTTATGCACAATATTATAAAACAGATTACAGAGCGGGGGAGATAGCTATAAAAAAAGAAAGTGACGAGAAAGCTTTGAACTTAAAGTGCCAATTGTCTTATCCTATCAAATGATACTTTGTTAATATGAAGCTAGCTAGCAAAATGAGGTGGGATCCAATGGAAAGGTATAGACATTCAAAGTATGACAAACCAAAGTTTCAATCCCTACTAGAAGGAGAAACCCAAATTTAGCACATACTTCAAAGAGACCTTCCTCCAATCCCGACAGAAAGATGCTAATAAAACCAACCAAGGCCAACAATCAAGAATAGCAAGACGAATTTAAGTAGCATACCCGAAGTTGAAGACTTGAAGAGCATCAGCCTTGAAGTTGAAGAGCAGCAGACTTGAAGCTGAACAATGGAAGTTGTAGAGCAGCAGAATGAAGATCATCACACTTGAAGTTGAAAAAGAAGGTGAAGATGAGCTCAACTAGCAAAGACGCAAACGAAGATTACCTGAGCTCACAGACTCGCAAACGAAGTCCAGCCACAAAGACACAATCACGCAAACGAAGGTGAGCAAAGACGCTGAGCAGTGAGCACATGCACTCGGTCTGAGATGAAAACGAAGGTGAAGATGAAGCTGAGCTCGCAATCGCAAAGACCCAATCACGCAAACGAAGTCTGAGAGAGAACTCTCAGCTGGAGCTGCTGCCGAGCTGGGAGGGGAGCACAGGCACTCGGTCTTGGTAGCAATTAGGGATTTAGGGCACAGGCACAAATGGGAAATGGGAAATGCCACGCTGCGTGGGCTCAGATTTTGGGCAGCAATTAAGCAAAGTAGAAAATATACAAAACCAATGTGGGCAGGGCAGGGGCAGACGCAATGTGGGCTCAGATTTTAGGACATTTTCAGTTGGGCATGTGGTGAAGGGTTTGCAAAAAAATATATATATATACGGGGGGCTACGGACAGCCCACTGGAATACCCGTAGCCCGCCCGTAACGGGCCACTATTGGGCGGGCCCAATCTGGGGATTTTCCTCCAGGTACGGGTGGGTTCCGCAGGTAACAGGTTTTGTGCTCTCCCCTAAATATGTGGATGAGATTATTTTGTTTTGCGAAAAACACTGTTAAAAACGTGGGTTTGACTTTTGAAAATATTGTTCCGAACAATCTAATTTTTTAAACTTATGAGGTATAATATATAGTATTAAATGAGTGTAGTGTTTTTTGGTTAAAAAAGTGTGAAGTTGTTAAATTTTAATATATATTTAGTATATATCTATGTAAATCATATTAAGAATACTTTATAATTTATAAATAAGATGAGATGACTGCTGTCATATTTATTTTTTAACCTTTTCCCCTTGCTCTCACCTCACATACACACGTGATGTTGGAAGGCTAAACAAATTTAAAAAAAAAAGTTCAGCATGTTTGACACCAATTAAGAATATTGTGAGAGTTCAAACATAAGGTTTTTCTAATATTTATATCCATGTGAATGTAAAAAAATATGTTTTTTGTACAAGTTATTTGATTGGGTATGACTATACTTAAATATAAATTAATAACACCACATATCAAATTAAAAATAAAAAATTTGTTATTTTGGTTAAAAAAATTAAAATTAGGGAAATTTATAATCAGGTACCAACAAGAAGAATTAATGAATAAAAAGTACTAAAGATTGATAAAATTACCATCAAATCCCAACATTAGCTGGTCCGGTTGTTATTGAAGGTTGGTAATGTTGTTAATGACAACTGTACCAGTTGCTGTTGAGACTTGATGGTAATTGTATCAATCTTTGAGACATTTTGTTCATTAATTATTCTATTTGGGAAAAACGATAAATTTCCCTAAAATCATACCACTGTAATGTGACAATTCAGTATATTTTGATGATTTATTGGACATATAAACAAAAATGCCCCAATGGTGTAACCCCCAAAATTCAGCCACAATACAATCACAATTACTTGTGTACTTGCTATTCCTTCTGATACCATTTGTAATTATTTGTGATACCATTGTAACAATTTATAATCCCCACAATACACCAGACATTTAAACACAATTAATTATTAAATCCTGAAGGTTCAGGGCACAAAAGTTGTGGGTGAGACACTCGGCCTATAAACTTTTCACAATATCGCATCGACCTAGTGCACAAATCTCGCCTACAAGTCGCCAACACAAGTCACAAAAATCAATCCTCACAATAAACATACAGGTCTATTTATATATATGTTCCTCAAATAAGTACGTAATATATTAGATATAAAAAAAACAAATTGTCAACCATACATCTAAAATCACGATATAACCATAACGATAAAAACAAATCAGAGTGTGCAAGCCCTAAAGTCTGACAATATACATTTCTGCTTAAAATAGCTTAACTATTAAGCTTACAGTGATAGCTATTATCAAACTGTTAGCTCTTTCCCTTCACGCCTCGAACCACTAAGTTCCTTTCCTAAAAAAATAAATATCGATAGGGTGAGACATAAAGTCCCAATAACCAACAATCAATTCATAGAATATACAATATGGGATTATAAGTCAGCGAAGCAGTGCTAATATACAATATTCAAACAAAATAATGTTTTCCATTCAATACAATCAGAATGCACAAGTGATCCCTCCAACCTACTCCTCCATATTACTCCTAGCATCCCACCTGGATCTAGGCCGACTCCACACTTGAATGTGAGTCACAATAAAATCTCGAATCCCTCCTGGGTCTAGGCAGACTCCCTAACTGAGTGTAAGTCACAATAAAACCTGGTCTCTCTCTTGGGTCTAGGCTGACTCCCCACCTGAGCGTGAGTCACAATACAGCCAACCACTATAATCAGAAGTAGGGTAACCGCGGTTACATTTACAATACATTACACAAGTCACGTCATCACAAGATCACCCAGCTACTTCCATACACCTAATATGTCAATTCCCCACAAATGCATAAATTCACAATATGTTACGAATAAAGATAAATTCTAAATAGCTCATCAAACATATCTCTAAGCAACACATATCCTTTATATATATAAAGAAAATACTTCACACTTCACTAAAATTGAACATATAAAAATAGAGATAAGATTCGTAATACATAATTAAGGTATCGAAAATACCTTACAATCCATGCAAGCATATAAAATGAATTAACATTGGTTACCTCAACTCCAACATACTTAAAAGCTCAAGCCATAAAGTACCAACTACAATCAAGTTAGTCTACACAATAATGTATATACAAATTTAATATACTAAATTAAATAATCAACTTGACTATGTATATTTACGTTTTTAAAATAATCATTTAAAATTTATAGTAGTCAATAGACTCTCAACTATTTAATTTAACCCAAACTTCAATTATTCCTCTCAACCCAAAAACTTAATTAATTCGCAAATCAATTTCTATTGCACAATTCCCAATTTTAAGTTTAAGGTTTTAAATATAAAACTGTTAAACTATAGATCTTTAATATGTTCAACGACATAAACCGATTAACACTTCAAGAATATCTTAAATAACACTAATAAATCGTTAACTCAAACCTAATGCGTGCAAATAACCTATGTAGATTAAATCATAAACTGATTAAATCAAATAATTATTTTAAACTATAACAATAATCAAATCATAAATTCAAAAGGAGAAAAGTTAATAGTTGTTTTCCCTCTACCTTTTATTAGACAGTTCTTGACAAAACTCAATAGTTATCTCAAACCATAATCTTAAATTTTCATCTAATCAATATGATATTACTACCATTAGAAAGAGAAAATTATTGAGAAAAACTTTTATAAAAAGAGTTGATTGAAAAGGAGTAGTTTTGATTACTTAATTATTCCAAAACAAAGTATACATCCGAAAGCTCCACACGCCGCCAACTCAGAGAGATAGGAGGTAAAGAATTGTGACCTAATGGCATTTTCTAACGCCCTGCATCTAGTGCTGGGAAACGGGCTGGCCCGCCAGCCTGCAAGCCAGCCCGCTGGCCAAACGGGCTGCCATTTTGGCAGCCCGAGCCCGACCAGGCTAGCCCGCCAGCCCGCCACTTTTTTTTTTATATTTTTACATTTTATTTTTATTATTATTTTATTGAAATTTTCTTTTAAAAAAATAATACAACAAATTTACATAAAATTTACCAAGTCTATTTGATTTTTCGAAAGAAAAATACAATACATTTCTAAAAAAATATAATTAAAAATGTTTATAATACAAAAACATAATACATAATCAACAATTTTCAAAGTAAGTATGCATTTAAGATGAAATAATAAGGTTTAAAATAATATTTGAAGCCATTGAAACATCATCATCGTCCTATTAAAGCTATAAAAGTATTATTTTTTAAAAAATTAAAAAAATAAAAAAAGCGGGCTGACCCGCCAGAACCGTTTGAAAACGGGCTGCCATTTTAGCAGCCCGAACCGCCCCCAGCCCGCGGGTTGGTGGGCTCAACCCGCGGGCTGGACCCATTTTCCCAGTACTACCTGCATCCCTCTCTCCTTTTTATGTGTATGTGTGTATATATATAAATATAAAAAATGCAAGGCATTCAGAGCTCCCTCTCCCTTTTTTTTCTTTTCGTTTTATTTAATATATATATATATATATGAGTAATGTGCACAAGACGTTGGCTCCACTTTTTCTTTTTTTTTTCTTATATATTTATATTTAAATATATTAACTAATGGGCCACATTTTCATTTCTATATATTATATATACATATTTATTTTATTTTCTTCTTCATCTTCTTTTTTCTTCCTTTGAAAAAAATCACTCTTTTCTTTTTCACTTATTTATTTTTCACATGGCTTACAAATTCTTTTTAACTTAAATGATTACTCAACAAATTATATTTAAGATAAGTATTATTTCTAAACTTGGTAATTTAGATAAAGGCGTGTTTGATTCAGTGTTTGTCATGTTAAAATTGGTAATTTTGAACTAAAAATGGCAGGTTAGATCCAAAATGATATTTAGGCATTTGACTTGGCTTCAAAGAGAACAGGTTTTTTAGTTCAAAAGCTACTCGAAAGTTGACGTAACTTCTCCTTATTTTTTTATTCTTTGAGCTTTATTTATATTTGAACATGAGAATATGAACTCTTGTTGCTTTGATTGCTAGAGAGCAACACAAAAGCTGCTAGAAAACTGATAGATATGGAGCATTTAATTTCACACAAACAGATGTAAATATATGAAAGGGGTTTTATCTTAATTTGTATAAATATGATTTGAAATGGAGAAGCCAAACATGTACTAAGATGGTTTGGAAGATTTAGATTTTTTTTTGTCAATTAGACTTTTATCATAATAGCATGAAAGGAGTCTGCTTATTCAATCTTATTTGTAAATTTAGAATTTTGGAGTCTACCCCTCAAAATAAAAATAAAAATTAGACTTTTATAAGGTATGATTTCTTATGAATTTTATTTCAAATATCAGCAAATTTTGAGTGATTTTTTTATTCAAGCTATTTATTTTAAGATAATTTTTATAACAGTGTTTAAGAGAAAATTATACAGAATTAAAAATACTGATTTGAAATTAAAAAAATAAAAACCCCAGTAGACAGAATTTAATCTAATCTAGACACCACATTGCTATTAAACAACGGAACTATCCATTTTATTAATCACTTCACTTTCAATATGGATTCTATTTCAATAGGGAAAAGAAATAATGTGTTTATTTGGAAAATTTTATTTACTCCCCATAAGCACGTTCAACAGTATTTTTTTGTAAAATGAGATAATCTCCTCTATATATTTATATCAACTTACGTAAAAGTACTTCTCCACTGTCTTTTGGACCCACGTTATGTTTCACAACGTTCTAAGTATTATTTTATTCCCTTTTCTGGAAAGAATTTGAACAGTAGTATTCATTAGTGTATGGCTTGATCCAATAAACAACGGATTAATAAAAGCTCAGACAAATAATAAACAAGTTTTTATTAGATAGTATTAGTCCCCATCACGTCAATTCAATGGCGCAAACGAAAGTTTTTCACTCGAAAGTCTTGCAAAAATTGTATGCACGATTCACTTCGTCGTAAGAAGATAATAAATATTAATGGTTAATAAATATTTGTACCTTATAAAATAATAAATCAAATATATAATTACTTATGCTTATGAATATTAATTTTTAAATCCATATTTTAGTTCTTGAACAAAGAGAGCAACACATGTTGAATTAAAACTTTAAGGCATAGAAGTGATGATAATTTAATAAAACATAAACACTACCTTATTTTTTTTTAGGTAATAAACGCTACCTTATTTTTAATGATTATCAAAGTAATTATAAGGAGGTTAGAAAGGGAAAAAATAATTCTGAAGAGAATGTGTAACAACTATGAAAATTTTAAACAGTAATTTATTTTAAGGATGCTTTAAAAATTTCAGTTTTTAAAAAATGTTATGTATCACTAATACAATTTTGGGTCTTTTGGCATATTTTCATTCTAGTTTGAAAAATATAATTAATTGTACACATAAAATTCTTAAAATAGATTATTATGAATAAAATTTTTGCCATGATAAATATTTTTTTTTGTTGACGAAGGGATCCTTTATTGGAGATGCCTTGATGTATTCGGAAAAAGTCCAAAATTATCGTGATTTGTATTCATTGTATAGTTTTTCTATATAAATTCTGTAGAATAAATTTTCATTTAATACGCTCATTTAAAAAATATCGTTCATTGTTACTATATTTGACAAATTTTCCAATTTTTTTCTGCCGAAGCATTTAAAAAGATTCCCATTGAAAGGGGAGATTAGAAAATAATCATGTTATTTAAAAATTAATTTTTATTTTGAATAAGTAGTCTTTAATTTTTTTCCCCTGCTAAAATGCTTCTATTACTATTTAAAAACAACTTTTTTTGTATTATGATTTTCGAATGAATAATTTATACAAATACATAAATGTTTATCCTTTTATCAGGCACGAAATCTTCTGGATTTGATTTGAAGTTAAATCCCCTCAATTAAGATCATCAACATCGTTACCCTTTCATAGCTTACTATTTTATAGTTGACTTTGGAATGTACCTTACGCTTGCCAACTTGCTTTTGGATGAATACAAAAGCAACATATGTTATGACTTGATAAAATATATATTTAATAGTATTTTTCACACGTTGACAGTTTTTTTAAATGAATTCGTTAAGATCACATTTTACTTTTCATTAATTACGTATTTAACATTGCTAAAAAATTTTATCTCCTATAAAAATTAGTTGATATTTTGAAGATGTTAATAAAACTATATAAATTACTTTAACGAATTTATACATATCATTTTTTAGATTAATTTATTTAATTTATAAATTGATACATCAATACAATATATAAATAAACACTTTTAAATAATATATTTTATTTCTTTAATATACCTTAAAAAGTCAATTGTCCCTTATTAATGACATGAGTCGGTACCTTTCATGCAGTTATAGGATATAGATATATATATATATATCTCTATGTGAAGTGCTATTTTAATCTTAAGAGTTCAAGTTCAAATCAGAGATTATTCTTTACACACAACTTTTTTTAATAATTTTCAAATTCTCAGCCCTATTAAGATATAATTAAGCTTTTTTTATCATTTGATCCAGCCGTATGTGATTTGAATTTTCCTTTCATTCCTTTAGTTGCACTTATCCTCCACTCACACTTTTATTTATATAAAGTATAATATTTACTTAAACTATATTATTCTATTTTGTTTGGTGCAACATAAGGTGCATACTCTAATTTGGCCAAAAAAATGGCTTGTCTAATTTGGCCAAAAATAGAAATAGATATAGATATGAAGTTCAAAAGTATGTTTGATATGTCATGGAAATTGAATCTAATTTTAATGTAAAAGACTAAAATGTCCTTTTAAATTAAAAATTAAAATCTTTTAAGAACTGTGACAAAAAAAACCTTCCCACGATGAACCCAGAATGCTAAAGTCACTAAGGAAGGAGATGGTCATTGGGGATTTGCAAATTGCAACCTTGGTTTTGAGGGGAGATATATGAAACTTCATCCTAAATCTGGAAGGAGTTTGTCATTGTCGATGGGTGTCGATCTTTAAGAAGGATTTTGTCACTGGCAATGTAGTCGGCATTGACGAAAACAATGAGAAGCTTGCCAGCAGTAGAGGTTGGATGAAAAGCTCATCAACTTTGAGAAAAAAGCTCACCAATGAGGGTATTGGATCGGAGAGAGGGTCCACATCTTCCCAACTACCCTCCGGCGGTGGTTAGTGCTCACGATGGGTTGTGCTCTCGGGTCACCATGAAGGTCATTCATAAGGCGTCTAGAGATGATGAAGAATGGAGGCACATGTATAATTCCATGGAGTAATAATTTCTTGGGTTCTATAATGGAGGCCATTTCCTTTAAAATGGCTTTCACATGAAATTGAATTCTATGTCTCAATTGTGTACTAAACAAACTTGCAATATGGAATTCATTTCAACTTCTACTTCTAAGGGTTCAATTTCATCCAACCAAACATGCCTTAAAATTTTAAACACTAAAAGTAAAATGGACGCATAAAGTGTAACTAATTTTTTTTACAAGAAAAATAGTTGAGTTGTGTCTTAAGTGTTCCAAGGGTGAAGGCATAACTTCATGTTCAGAAAAACGTTTATAAAAATACCTATAAATCACTTATTAAGAAAAATTTATATTAACAGTGGGATTTAAACTCTCAATAATTGTAAGTCAATTCTTCTCAACTTTACAGGGGCTTGATTGGATCCGGTGAAACCTAAAGAGGGATGCAGGCATGGAGTTTACTCAAAAGCTGCAATGGAAAGTTTTATTTGGATATGTCTGCTGGGACATATGGTCAGATAGATGCAAGAGGTTGTTTGATGAGAATAGCAATGAGGATAGTGTTAATGCCCTTCCCACTTTCTTTCGTGCTTGCGAAGACTAGGCGCTTCTTTCTAGATGCAAGTTTTATGCAGGACAACGTGTTAGATTATGAGGGGAAAGAAATGAAAGGAGGGATAATTTCAAGTTAGAAGTGGATGGCTCAGTGCTCACCTCAGGGAGAAGTGGGTGTGGTGGAATCATTCGAAGAGACAATAGTCGATGGCTAGGAGGTTTCAGTTGTAAGCTTACCACGATTCCACCTACTATTGCGGAAATTATTGCGATCATTCATGGGCTTCATGTATGTTGGAATCGTGGCTATAGTCAGATTACAATTAATATAGATTGTGTTAAGGCAATTAACCTAGTTTCTCGAGGATGCAATAGTAATCATCCTTTTAAGGATATTGTTGACGAGGCACGGTTACTGGTATGTCAGACCTGGGATGTTGTACTTCAGCTGTTTCGAGAGAAGATAACATGCAAGCAGATAAATTAGCTAAATTGTCGCATAACTTAGTTGGAAATTTTTGCTTTTATGATCAACCCCCTTTTGAGAGTGATGATGTTTCTAATGTTGAACACTTGTATGATGTGGTTTAGTTTTAAATGAGATCCAGTATTTTATTCAAAAAAAAAATTTACCAGCACGCTTGCAATTCAAGTAAGACCGGTTTCTGGTTTTTCGGGGCGCGGCATGGTGCGTGGAGCGGAGGGAACCGGTTTCAGTGCATGGCGCCCGGCCATGCGTCCCGTCCCCATCCATTTTTTATTAATATTATATATTTAATATATTATTAATAATTAATATATTTAAAATATATTTATATAATACATATAATATTTTAAATTTATTCTATTTTATTTATTTTTTATGGATATGGACTTCAGAATTTGGTGTTGGGTTTAGATCTTTTGGATCAGCAAGGCAAGCAGAATCATCTTTTATCTTCTGCTTCTAGACATAATAATAACATTCCATAAAAAAACACGTTTGTTGATGTGCCTGCTGACTCTCATACTGGAGCTTACCCTGCAACACAAATTGGCAGCATTTTAATTCCATTTGACCATATGGTTACCCATGGGAGCAAATTTCACAGTTTCAGAGGAAGTGTAAGGTATTTGAAGATGTTATTGCTGTATGATTAATCACTGTAGAATTGTATCTCAAGTTTTTTTAATATCTGCTTGCAGAATGAAGGCTATAATTTTTTTAATTATTATAAAAATATTTAAAAATTCAATAATTCATAAATAAAAAATAAATAAAATAGAATTAATTTAAAATATTAAATATATTATATAAATATATTTTAAATATATTAATTATTATAATATATTAAAATATATAATAATAATAAAAATGGATGGGGACGGGACGCATGGCCGGCATCATGCATTGTAACCAGTTCCGGAGCGGAGCCAGCCCATGTTACTGTTTATTGGAATTTTTAAAAAAATGAATATTAAATCGTCTCCGCCCAAAAAAAAATTCCAATTTTTTAAAAATCAATACCGGTTCTTCCGGTTTCCAATAAGGTGCTAAAGGAAATGGAATCTTCGACGAAGCGTCCTCAACTGCAATTTCTCTCCCCTTAAAAATTTAAGAATTAAGAATTATAAAAAATAAAAAAAAATATAGAGGGCACGATTAATAACTGAATATTGAATTTATTTACAGAAAAAGGACTGAGTCTCTTAATTCTACCACAATCAAATTAGTTTTGTGACTTTGGACTTGTGTGATTATTGGAGGTTGTGAAAATATAAGTTTATCCTAACTTATTATTAGTGTTACATTGATTTATCAGTTGAACCATTATGAGTTATCCTTAGTAACATCATGATTATCAAACATTTACTTGTTAATTATGGTAGCCAACATACCATTAGTGGTAGATCGACGTGTTAATCGACGCATTCTAATTTGTTATTGATGGCATCATATCAAATCCTAACTTATTAGTGTTATATTGGTGCTGTTTGGCAACCTGTTAAGAAGTATCAAAAGTATGTTTAACAGTATTTTTTTGTAAAACGAGATAATTTCATTCACATATTTATTTCAACTTGTGTAAAAGTACTTCTCCACCCCGTTCCCAAACGAGTCCATTAACTTTTCATTGATGGCAATGTAATTTGTTATTAATAGCACGTTCACTTGTTAATTATTTTAAATTTGCCCATTCAAAATTTCAATTAATCGCACCTATGCCTCTTGGGATTTCATACAATTTTAATATATTTGTGGGATCTAATTGTGAAAATTCATCTTCTATGGTGGTGACAGCCGCGCTGACCACTGCACCACGACGCCCGGTGGTTTTTTTTTTTTGAATAAATTTTGACACACAACATTTTGTTTTGTGCATTTTCTCTCTCCTCCACCCTGACCGTCCTTCACGCGCATACTTATCGCTTCTTTGTGGGTGACAACTATATATAATCCCTTCTCTCCATAGCTCTCTTAGCAGATGTATCGAAGTTAATCGCCCTTTCTCATTTTGCATCTGCGAGTCTGTCTTCTTGTTCCTTTCTTTCTCTCCAATCAATCCTTTAGCCTCTTTTGATTTCACGCCCTGAATCAAATCGTCCCACTTCATCAAGAACAATCACAGAAGAACCAGAGTTATCTTCTGCTATTATTATTCTTTAAATTATTTTTCCCCTTATTTCTCAAACTGGGGAAGCCAATGCCGTCATTAGAGGATGATCTGTTTCCTTCTACGCCTGGCAAGATCAAGATCGAGAGGGCTCACACCATGAATCGTCAGATGTACCGTTGTTTTGCCTCCACAAGCACCATGTTCTTGTGGGCCCTCTTCCTGATTGCCCTGACGGCTTCCTATTTGAGCTTCCAGGGTTTCGTTGATTCCGGCAGCCGCTACTTGTCGGCGTCTTGGGGAGGCATCCAGTGGGAGAAGCAGGTCCGGGACTCCGCTCAGACCCACCGCAACGGAGGTATGGCCGTACTCGTCACCGGAGCTGCTGGTTTCGTCGGCACTCATGTTTCCCTCGCCCTCAAGCGACGGGGAGACGGCTTGGTTGGAATCGACAACTTCAATAACTACTACGATCCCTCGCTGAAGAAAGCTCGGAAGGCTCTTCTAAATAGCCATGGCGTTTTCATCGTGGAAGGGGACATCAATGACGCCAAGCTCCTTGCTAAGCTTTTT
>JANTPZ010125846.1:0-11195 GCA_025593235.1 Vachellia pachyceras | reverse complement strand
ACCATGCGCTGCATTGACAACACCATGCGCTGCATTGACAACACCTCTGGGACCATTTGATAAATATTTTAAAACTTGGGACCATTTGATAAATATCTCTGATAATTGGGACTGCACAGTAAATCTCCCTTTTTTTAATTACCATGATGACATATTTCTGCCGGCTACCAACATGAATGCCTTGGAAGCAGCATCTTCTATGGTCTTTCACATGAGGTGAACCAGGTTCTCTCTTCAGAACTTCCAACAAGGCCTGGTTGATGCTATTTTCATCATCATCATCTTCTTCTTCTTCTTCTTCTTCTTCTTCATTTGTCTGGTGGCAAAGGTCCACCCTATAATATTGTCATACACAGAAACATACATACACCTCATAAATATAGTTTTGTCCGAGAAAGAAGAGGCACAGTGCTTGAATAGAAAATTTAAACATGACTCTAGGCAAAACAAGACAATAGAAAAGTTCTAATGACAGGACATAACAAACAAATTCTCAAGTAATTAACACCTCTAAAAGAAAATGTAGCGTATGATATTGAAATCCTTATGCCATAAAAACAGGGTAGGCAAGGTACTAAAAAAGACATGATATTGTAAAAACTGTCTTCAAAGCAAAGCATCAGCCAGTAATACAGAGCTCCATCCTGTTTTTACATAAGTAGATTATCGACCAATCTTTGTTCAAGCCTCAGCACATATGCCCCTGAAGCTAGCATTCCAAACTTTTATTCTATTTTTCGTATTCTTTTGATAGAAGCTTCGTTATGTCCAGATCCTGATTGCTATCATGCCCATTTTCTATGTTGTCAAGTTGTCCTAATAATGTGTTTGGGTGTTTTTCAAAACCATCGTTTTGTAGAGAAAACCATGGTTCGAAATAACAACCCAGACACCCTCTATTTTTTTTAGAAATCACTTTATTTTTATCAAAACCATGGTTTTGTTAATGCTACCTAAACACTCTCAAATTTTTTAGAATCCACTTTTGACAACAAAACCATGGTTTGGGGATGGAAACCATGGTTTTCCAAAAAGCTATTTTTTCCAATTTTTCAGAAGTTATTCTCCAAAAATCTATTTTCTAAAATCACTTTTTCTTCAGAAGCTTTTCTCTAAAAGCTAATCCAAATACACTCTAAATCAGTAGTCACATTATTTTGTTGATCCGAAATCTTACTGTTAGTTGTAACAGGGGAAGAGTAAAAACCCTGCATGGACCCCATGGAGACACTCATGACAGCAGGGTTATGACAATTTTCAAGAGGAAAATAAATACTGCAAAAAATTCTTCTTCTAGAATTATATAATGACGTACCAGAATGACAACAGCAGAAGATATGCTGCCAAGAACAGAATTTTCGGGGAGCCTGCAGTAATATTTCATCATAAAAAATGAACAGTTGGCACTAAACTCTCAAGAAACAGAAATTTTGGCAGCATACATGGTTAAATAAAACGTACCCATTAGGATAAATCCACAAGCATAAGACCAACAGTGCCAACCATTACAAGTAGCAACAATAGTAGAAACAAAATATATAAAGTACCCTGCAAAGAGAAAACATTAGTCTATGCATGTCAATCACTAGGTCTCTCTTTTACAACACAAATATTAAATCGCCCAGTATGTGGATAGCACATGCTAAATCATGTTTTTGTAACATCTAATATTACATCGCCCAGTACATGGATAGCATCTAAGGAAAAAGATCTTGCAGTCTGAGTAAGAGGCTCCTAATGGCTAAGTCATTTGTAACAACTAAAGACGAAAACTGAAAACAAGAGAAAGAAAATGCATGAGATGACAGAAAAATCTTAAATTTGTGGTTAGGTTTACTAGAATAGATGTGTTTTCTGTAGAAACTAAATATTGGAAAATGACAAATTCTCTAGTCAATTGAAGCTCGGCCCCAGAATCAATTTACCTACATATGAGAAAAAGTATGCTTTTACTTCAATAGTTTAGCAGCATAACTGGGTGAGAGGAAATGTAACCTCTAGGTTTTTCAGTGCGATTAACTTCACTAAACTCAGTATGAGTAAACATCCACAATAACATCAGGTTGGAAAAATTGTAAATTCACAAGATGTTACATGGGATTAATTGGATTGGTTAGGATTAGTTGGCTGTTAGCAGAAGTTGCTAATTTTGTTGGGTGACCTGCATCCATAGTAATGGCTGATAGATAAGGGATGAGATAATGGAAGCAAATATCAAAGAAATGTGTTTACATTTTACTCTGCACAGTTAGATGTAAATGACTTGAATTGCTAGAGAAAGCTAACTTGTAGAATCTTGTGCTATTAGTTTTAATTCAACTTGTATGATGACAAATGCTAATAACATGCGAAGAAGTATCTCAGAAGAAAAATTAATTTCTCATAATTAAAAAATTACTTATAAAATTATCAGCTTACTTATCATAGCAAAAAAGTAAGAACCTCAGCCATACCTAAGTTGGAAAATCCAACCATGAGATGGAGTACCTAAAAAACAGAAATCAACAATGTCAATGAGATATGTAAAAACCAAAGAGGCAAAAAAAAAAACACATTACTGTACAATGAGCAACTTAAAAGGGAATTCAGTTGCAGGTTACAGGGTGGAGATTAAATACAAACTTGCATAACTGTTCAAGAAGATCTGGATTGTCATATGCAGACATTTCTGTAATAACTATAATTCCTCTTCACAATGAGAGAAGAAAAAGTTGAAATTCTTCATGTTATAAATTTAAAAAAAAAACAAAAAACAAAGAAAGCATTTTTATTTGGCTGAGGCTAACTAGTTAAGTGTATGCTTTTAATCATAAAAGATATTCATAATTGACTAATTTTGTAGAGAAAGCCATATATTTTAGGACTTTGCTTAGAAAGATTGCCAGCTCAATACCAAATGAAAATTTGGGCTCTTCATATCCACACAATTTTTTTATGTCAGATCACTGCCATGCTCATTTTATGTTTATTTCCAACTTAGAATCATTTTGCCTCTATTATAACATAGGTGCACATAGTTGATGACGACATAAAACCAGAAGGGCGTCCACCTGCAGCTAAAAACTTTAGTGGCAACTCTTAAAATCCAGATATCATACTGCCCAGATACCTCAAGAATGTTGGCAAGTGCATTTAATAATGAGTAGATCTCAATTTTTAACTGCCAATTTATTTTACATGACACAAAATCATTACAATATGCTGCAAATATTAGCATCTTCAACTTCAACCATGTAAATTAAAAAATGAAAATTTGAATTGACTGATGAGATGGCACTTACTTTTTGACGAGTCCAACCATCTTGTTGATTTCTCATATGAATCCTCATTAGCTGCCACAAGATAGTGTTAAATTATGTAAAAGATGGTAGTGAAAAGGAAAAGTTTATTTCAGAAAATTAATTGTTTGTGAGTGTTATCTCGCCATAGAACATTTAATTTGGCATGTATGTTGCAAAATTAAAGAAGAAATAGTCCTTCTACATTTGTTTTATTTAGGACATACAAAATAAGGACATTAAATAGATAAGCAAAACCATCACATTTTGCCATCGGTTAAACCTTCCTTAATATAAATCCTCCAAAGTTCAAGTACCTCTGCAGTGAGAGAGAGAGAGAGAGAGAGAGAGAGTGGCGAACTAAGTGAGGTTATGCCGATTCTTTCTTTGCTTCATATCTCTCTCTTACCACACAAATACTTTCACAAGTTTCTAACTTTGGAGGATCCAAACTCTAGCACTCACACTGTATAGTTATTTCAACAAGGAGCCAAAAGTTACCCTTCTAAAGGTTATATTTTCCTCCTTCCTCCTCATCACTTTTCCTCAATCCACCGCAAAAATGCAAAATTTAAATCGAAATCAAAGAAAATATCAGATTGGAAATTCGCTCGCCTCCTCACCCATCCTCTTTAACTAAAACATAACCTAAAACTCTACCCCGTAACCCAGAAGGTGAAACTGAATCAACGAAAAAAGATGGGATCTTGATGAATTACTCCCATTTTTTGCTCAAACACCAAACCAGCAACAATAATGGTGATCGATTCAATAGAGTCAATACATTGACCAAGAAAAAGGCACAATACAAAGTAATTAGAAAGATCATCGAAAAAGAAATGCAAAAGGATAAGAAGCTGAAACCTGAGAAAATGCAATGAGGGCTAGAAGTCCACTGATGGAGGCAAGAACTACATTGAGGATGATTAAGTCCAGAGACAGGCAATTCCCCAATTTCGTCATAGATTGCAATGCCAAAAGAAACTGAAGGAGGAGAAACCCAGAAAATCGAGTCCCAGAGACAAAAACACACACCCTCCCCCCTTCTCTCTCTCTCTCTCTCTCTCTCACTCTGTGCCTCTCTCTCCTCCTAGGAAACAGATAACAGAGACAAACAGATTTTGTTTGTGCCTGGATGATTGTGTACTTATGTAGCAGAGGATGCTGAAGTGCACGGCCGGACAAGACAGGAAATCAGGTTGCTTGCCTCTGTTGATTGTGTTATTTTGAGTCTATGCTCCTCGCAGCCCAGAGAAGAGACCAAAATCTGACTTAGGACGACGAACGACTTTGCTAATTGAATCTTCCCCTCCTCTGTCTTTGGGATTTTAATAATTATTAATTATGATTTATAGTCTAGAACTCAAGACCCCTCAAATACTAATTTACAAGGACGACTTTCTCTTCCAAGAGTTGATTTTTCAGCACTGAACCAACTAGGCAACTACGCCTTTAAGCAAATTGCATTTGCTGTCGCCGTCGCCTGTTTAGCATGTGTTTTTATTTTTATTTTTAAATAAAGTAGGTCTGTAGTCAAGGACATGGACCCTCAAGATTCAAAAATAAGTTTTCAGAAATGAGAACACAGTTTTTATTTTATATGGTGACCTGAATTAAATATGTGAATTATGAGCATGGCATGGGCCCAGTAGATTCCGATTCTCTTACAAATACTCTTTCTCTTTTTCCTCTCACAATTTAATATCTTTTTTTGAAACAACATATGAATGGGTCATATGAAATATCTCATAGAATATTGTTATAATACTACTATAATATCAATAGTTAGATTTCACTGTTAAAATTTAATATGAACAATTCCGTTAAAAATAGTTAATTGTTAATAGAATTTGGTATAAAAAAATAAGAGAATAAAAGAAGAGAGAATGGGAGAGCAAAATGGGGAGTAATTCTCATTCACTTCTCTATGTTTTTGTCTGTCCACAATGTTTTACACATTGCTTCTATTTATAGGTCTTCAAATGTGACCACCAAAGGTCATGTACAATAAATAGTACATTTAAAACATATGAATATACATTGTGACTTTCCGTATCGTTCATGAATCTGACTGTACAGTAATAATGATATGGGAAGTGAAGAGTCAATGGACATCCACATAATTAATATATTTATAACACTCACCCTTAGATGTCCATTATGAATGTGCCTCATTAAAAACTTTAACTAGGAAAAAACCCAGTGGGACAAAAACCTAGCCAAAGAAAAGAGTACACCATTCATTGATACATTATCCAGAGCTGCCTCATTAAAAACCTTTCTAGGAAAATCCAGTGGGATAAAACCTAGACAAGGGAAAAAAAGTACAGCGTGTATCGACTCCCTCTTAAGATGGCATCACTTGAGATCTCTGAGTTTGCAAAAGCCGATGCCATGAACAAGCTTTTGAAAGATTGCACCTAGAAGAGATTTGGTGAATAAATCTGCAAGATTTTCATTGGAACGAATATGTTAGATATCAATTTCACCATCCCTTTGAAGATCACGGGTGAAGAAGAATTTCGGTGAAATATACTTTGTTCAATCACTCTTGATGCACCCTTCCTTTAGTGGGGCAATACATGCAGCATTATTCTCATATAGGATCGTCGAGATCATTTTTCCCGAAGATAAACCACAAGTTGTCCGTATGTTATGTATCATTTACCTCAACCAAACACATTCGGAACTTGCTTCATGGATTGCTAGAATTTCAACATGGTTAGATGATGTAGCTGATATAGACTGCTTCATAGATCACCATGAAATAGCTACACCTCCACATGTAAACAGATAGCAAGTTTGTGATTTACCATCATGTGGATCAGACAAAAATCCAGCATCAGCATAACCAATTAGTTCGTGCTTGGATTTATTTGAGTAGAATATCCTCATATCCAAAATGCCTCTGAGATAACGGAGAATATGTTTTACTCCGTTCCAATGTCTTCGTATTGGTGAAGAACTATATCTTGCTAATAAATTAATAGCAAATGATATATCAGGATGCATGTGATTAGCAAGATACATTAGTGCCCCAATAGCACTAAGATATGGTACTTCTGGATCAAGTAGTTCCTCATCACCTTCTTCACTAATTACTCGATGTTTGAATGGGTCTTTATCAGGTTGCAAAGATCTCACAACCATTGGAGTACATAATGGATGAGATCATTTATATATCCTTCTTTCAACAAATATTCATGAAGACGATTATACCACATGCGCCCTGATTGCTTCAGGCCATACAGGGACTTATTCAACTTGATTGAGTATTGTTCTCGAGAACTGTAATTCAATGTTTCTGACTCTTTAATTCCTTCAGGGATTTGTGCTTCTGGCACTTTTAATCCTTCAGGGATTTTCATATAAATATCATTGTCAAGTGATCCATATAAATAGGCGGTCACAACATCCATTAGATGCAAATCAAGCCCTTCATGTAAAGTCAAGCTAATCAAATAACGAAAAGTAGTCGTATCCACTACAGGTGGATACGTTTCTTCATAATTGATACCAGGCCTTTATGTAAAGTCTTGGGCTACAGGACGTGCCTTGTATGTTACAGTTTCACCATTTTCATTTCGTTTCCTCGCGAAAATCCATTTATATCCAACAGGCTTTACATCTTTTGGTGTAAGGACTACAGGTCCAAACACTTTTCGTTTTTCCAATAATTTTAATTCTGTCTTAATGGCATCTTTCCATAAGGGCCAATCTTTTCTCTGTTGGCATTCACTAATGGATTTTGGCTCATAATCCTCATCACTATTCATTACATCATATGCTACATTATAAGTAAAGATGTCATCAACATTGACTTCATTTCGGTCCCAAAGGATTCCATTCATAACATAATTTATTGAGATCTCATTATTTTCAGGTACATGTGTCTCTTCTGGGACTACCTCATTCTCTTCTAGAGCTATTATTTTTTCTTGATTATCCTTGATTTGACCATCTATATTTTTAGCTCCTTTTTTTCGAAGATTTTTTATCTTTGGAACCGATTTACCTTCCACGCTTTAGGCGTGATTTGGATTCATTCATAATAGTTTATCCTTAAGGGACATTAATTCTGATAGGAGCATTGGCAGTTGTGACATGTGACTTTGTTACTCGTTTTGGATTAGTAAATGCTTCTGGCATTTATTAGCAAAATTCTGTAAATGAATTATCCTTTGAACTTCCAGTTCATATTGTTTTGTCCGAGGATCAAAATGAGTCAACAATAATTCATTCCAGCTAATCTCTTGACCCAACTGCTTATTTTCTCCCTCTGATGCTGATGAAACTAATTCATCAAATGACACTGAGCAAACCATGCCAGCATATATTCATTGGGTTTTACATGTACATTATTACATAACCAAAATAGAAAATTAAGATAGAAAATAAAATTTTATGCCTTTTATCTTCAGGATAAAAGTTGTATATTGCTTCTGGCCATATATCATATAATCAAATGAATATGGTTTCTGGCCATATTAAAAAGAAATATGACTTCTGGCAATTTATCAATATGATAAAAGTTGTATATGACTTCCGGCTATAAGATAAAATATAAAAATGCATATGGCTTCCGGCCATATAGCGTGGAATCAAAGGAATATGACTTATGGCTATAAAATCTCAAAATTAAATAATTAAAGAAATATGGCTTCCAATCATATTATATCAAAATCAGAAATAAAAGAAATATAACTTTTGGCCTTTTATCTTCAGGATAAAAGTTGTATATGGCTTCTGATCATAAAATAGAATGTAAAATGTATATAACTTCTGATCATATACCTTAGAAGCAAATATGGCTTCTAGCCACAATATAGAATATAAAATGTATATGACTTCTAGTCATATACCTTAGAAGCAAATGAACATGACTTCTAGCCATATTAAAAGAAATATGAAGAATCACATAAATATGGCTTCTGGCCATATTAAAAGAAATATGACTTATGGTCATATAATTTTTTAATATAAAATCAGATATATACAAGGCTTCAAGCCATATAAATAATATATATATATGAAATTGTAAATGAGATTATAATAAGAAAGCAATAATAATCTCCAATCTAAGCTATGGAACCCGATGTTTAAAACAATCGGTAAAAGATTCACTTTAATTCTATATAGTGGCTAAGATTATCCCAAATAGATCAGTATTAAACAAATGTACAGTAAAAGAAAGTAGATGAAATCATTAAGGTAACTATGGGGGAAGAATACATTCTTCAGAGCTCTCGTGCAGATAACGTGTTATAAAAGTAATGGAATTTGATATAAGAAATAAGAGAATAAGAGAAGAGAGAATGGGAGAGCAAAATGGGGAGTAATTCTCATTCACTTCTCTATGTTTTTGTTTGTCCACAATGTTCTACACATTGCCTCTATTTATAGGCCTTCAAAGGTGACCACCAAAGGTCATGTACAATAAATAGTACATTTAAAACATATGAATATACATTGTGACTTTTGGTATCGTTCATGAATTTGACTGTACAGTAATAATGATGTGGGAAGTGAAGAGTCAATGGACATCCACATAATTAATGTATTTATAACATTAATAAAATATTTTAATAATGGTTTGTAAAAGATTATTTTTGGGAAATTTAGTTTGAGGTCTTAAATAAGAACTTTATTTAAGGAATGGTCCCATGAATAAAAATATTTAATCAGAGTTTCTATTGACAACATGAGGTGTTGTCAACACCAGCACATGCTGTTGTCAACGTGACCTCAGAATAAATATTTTGATCAATGTGACCATTCCTTAAATAAATTTCTTATTTGGGACTTCAGAATAAATTTTCCATTATTTTTTATCTAGGAGCATGCAAAGGTTCAATAATCTAGTTCAAGATAAGGTGGTCCAGTTTAGTCCAAATAAGCCCCATACATAATGATTATCTCGTTTATGCGTTAGTCCTCGTGGGAACGATATTTTTATACTACTTGCGACCCGTACGCTTGCGGTAAGCTACAAGGCGAACGGTGGTCCAGTTTAGTCCAAATAAGCCCCATAATGATGAGCTTGTTTAGAAAAGCTTATTTACTCCCCAAAAGCACGTTAAACAGTGTTTTTCCGTAAAATGAAATAATCTCCTCAACATATTTACCTCAACTTGCATAAAAGTACTTCTCTACCGCGTTCCTAAACGAACACGTCTCATATTGGCTAGTCGGGCTACATTGGGCTCCAAATCAAGTTATTTGGTCTGATTTTGATCTTATCAAACTATTTTTAAAAATATTTTGTAAATCAGTTGTTACTTTTTATGGTTGTATAATGTTGTCAAAAATTCTTATAAATTCATAAATAATTTTTACTATTTGATACGAGTTTATATGATTATGTGTATTTTTTTTACTATCTTAAATGTGTTTACCATGTTGAAATTTTTCGTCTTATAAAAACAAATTAAATAAATTACAATCAACCCAATCTGAGTTGAAATTTGATCAAACTGGATCACGAGTTATCTTATTCAACCTGAGCCTTCTTTATAGTATACCTTGAATTGATAACTAGCCTGGTCCATGTATACCCTTAATTTAAATCATATCCATCAAGAAATGGTTTTGATGAGAGAGGGAAAAGCAAAATTTTGAGAGAGCGTGAGACAAACTTCTCTTCAATCTAAACATTTAAAAACAAATGTTGCTAGGACGACCATGATTAATAACTAAGAATCAAATCAAATTAAGGCTTAGTTATTTGTTGAGTGAGTCAAATCTTAGTACCATGACAGATAACAATTCCATTATTGTCACGATCAAGTAACACAATACAATGATACTGCTTGAGACACATCACCAATCATAGATTTCTTGTTTGATGGAAGGAAAAAGAAAAGGTTAGGAATGAGTTAGTTCATCACTTGTTCTGTTTTCTGATGCCCTGATCACCAAATAATAAAATATCAGAAGACAAAATTATGTGAAGGGCGAGAATTGTGGAGTCAGCTAGATTACCTTTTGCTGTGGGGAAGAGGCAAATGCAAATGCAAATGCATGGCAAAGGACTGTGACTTGCGAATCGTTTTGAGACCATTAATGTCACATTCCATTGATGAGAGACAAATTATGCTGGGCCACTCCTCTCATGTCACTCCCAAATAGTTTTTCTCTCTTTCTGTTCTTTGCCCTCAAAACATGTGATGTGATGGAGATTTTTTTTTATGTTAAGGAGATTTGAGGCATAAAATTCCACACACTCCACTCAGATTGCGAAAAAGTTAACAGTGTTATTTGGTAACCCGTTAAAAAGTATCAAAAACATGTTTAACAGTGTTTTTTCGTAAAATGAGATAATATTCTTTACATATTTACCTCGACTTGAATAAAAGTACTTTTCCACCGCGTTCCCAAACGAGTCCAATATTGTTAGTTTCACCCTACATAGGTTTAGTAGCGTCTTTGTTTTAAAGTTTTGTTAGCAGTATCCAGTATTTTAAGCTAAATTTTTATGTACCCAATTTTTTAAAATACAACGTTCAGAATTAATTTAAGAGATGTATTAATACCTTAAAAAATTTAATGGTACAATTTTATCAGGGTTTAGAAGCTGATAAGGATTGTGGGAGAGGGGAAGGCCTAAGGACAATTAAAACGAAAATAAAATGCAAAGGGGGTAAATTGAGATTTAAAGTCTGTAAATAAAATGGTCAAGTTCACCCAATGATAAAATGGGTTGGCTGCATCAACTCGTAGGTTAAAAGTATGTGCAGCTTGTCATTTAGTGGCTGCCAAATTCTCAACTCAAGGCAACCAATCCACCATTTTATGTTTTATTTTTTAGTATATCTGCAAATTATTTAGTAAACCAGATAAATATTTACAAAAATAATTATCATGAAGTTAACCCACTCCAAGAAAATATTTTTAGAACAAACTTTTATATATTATTTA
>JANTPZ010125827.1:0-25143 GCA_025593235.1 Vachellia pachyceras | reverse complement strand
CGACGCGCTTGACCCAACGGTGGGTTGGAAGCTGGACGACGAGCAGGGACGGTGACTGGGTGCAGCTTCCGGCGAACTGTGACGCGAACTGGACGGACTCGAACAGCATGAACAGAACGAACGACGCAGCGAAGATGGGCGAACTGGGTTCAAGTGCGATTGGCCATGACGAGGACGAACGGTGCTTCAACAGGGGCGCGACGGGTGTGGGCGGCGAGGCTAGCGGCGACGTGATGCAGGGCGGACGACGAGAAGGATTGTAGACTGAATGGGATGGACGACGAGCTGCGAACGATCTGGGTGATTGACGAGTGACAAACTGGGACGAGAGGGCGCTGCACAACGACGGGCGCCGGATGGCGACAGGCTCCGCACAGCGACAGACTTGAACAGCATGAACAGATGGACTGCACAAATGCGACTGGACGACGAAGATTTGGACTGGACGATGACGGTGAGAACTTGACGCTGATGTATTGCGACTGAGTATGGATTCTTCGAAAAACTGAGGCGAAAATGGAGACCGAAGGATTCTTCAAAAGACTTTTTTTTAATAATAAAGACTATCTGCAAAGCACAAGCAAGGATCTTGCTTAACACATACAGGTAGCCCAATGGTGGCTCTGATACCAAAATGATGAGACCCAGGATCTAGAACTCATCAATCTCTCCTAATTTCTCTCATTAGGCAAGGATCTCACTTAATGGGAGATAAAAGAAGCCTAAAGTAAAGGAGAATCTCCAATACTTAATACAAATTCTGATTTCAATTCATCGATGTTTAATCTGGAATACAACTAGGATATTTATAGAGGAAGGATAATAACTGACTCGATCTAATTCCTTCCATGACCCCACTAACTCCTACGTGCATAACTGACACACCCATTACATAATTAATAAATAATTGAACAAATACATAAGTAATTAAATAATTAAATAAAGACTTGGTCAAACAACTAACTCCCTATTCTTATGATCATAAACAACTAACTCCCTATTCCTATGATCCTATCAGAACTTGACCCGGGGGAAGGGGATCCAAAAAGCTATTCCAAACTGCCACTTTCAAGGCCTAAAAACAAACCTTGCAGGGAGAAACTGCTCAGGTTTCCATTTTATTTGGTTCAGTTCTGTACAGGATACACAATAATGTCATATTACATGGAAGATTCTATTTTATCGTTAAACTATAACCAAGAACAAGGAATAATGGAATGGACCTGGGGGAAAATAAAAAGAAATTTGACTTTAACAACGAGCTTATCTTACTGGGGTAAAAATTGTAGCTAAACCTTGATCAACAGTTACTTGAAGTTGATCATATGCCATCAAAGTCATATTGTCACACTTGTGAGTTCCTTTGCCCCTTGCCAGAACCTCCCCATCAGCATCTATGATACCTTCCTTATCAGGCTTCTCAACTTGTGAGCCCGGTTCCAAGATGAGAGCTTTCACCTGTTATTAGTTGCCAAAATAAAGAAGCTGTCAAGTCAGGCAGATATAGTTTTTTTTGGGGGGGGGGGGCTTTTAACTTGGGGGCTTCTTGTGACAGATAAGAAAGTCATTTTGCTTTTTTATGTGTACTGAAACCAAACTAATGAACTCACCTTAAGGTAGATTACATAAGGCGATTTCACGTGACTGCCACTGCTTAATTCTGACATCAGTGACAGCAAAGCTAATTTTGGACAATTCTTAACAAGGATCAAGTCCAGGCAACCATCTGATAACTGCATTCATGAATAAAGTATCTTAGCATTATCATGAATGATAATTGAAGATGTCTCAAATAGGGACAAAATAACAGTTTCTGCTATTTCACAGCCTCCAGATGTATTTCCTAAGAATATGGAATATAGAAAAACATTTTGGTAGCATGTAGACATTCTGATTAACAATCTAAAGATTTGGTTGTTAATAGAATACAATAACATCATGTAATTTATGCAACCAATCCCACATAATGGAATAAAACTTGTTGCTGGAGACATATTGAAGGATGAAACTTAAGCACAGGTTCTTCTATGTTTGCGTCCTTCGATAAAAATATAACACATGAAGAAATTTTCTTGAAAGAATCAATTAAATGCTGCAGAGCTGATAAACAAGTTGTTATAATTTTACTAAAAAATCAGATATAGCAAATATATAAACAACTGCATAAACAGTAAATCAGCCCACTCTCTATCAATTTACTCCCTTCAATCCAAATCCTTCTACATTTACAGAAATAGTTGGGTGTAAAGAAGAAATGTAAGTCTCACATACAGTTGCATTCTTTGGTGTCATGACTCCACACATTAATTCATAAACATTGAGGATATAATTTGCTGAAGTTAATCATCGAATACCATCTATCATTGCTACAATCATGTTCATCTCAATTCTTACAGCTGTAAAAAGCTTAATTTCTGCCAGAAATAATCAAGCGAGTCTAGATCAAAATATCACTCCTTTTATATTAGCTTCCCTAAGGCTGGCACCGAATTAACACCCCCATTCACATTAATCCCATCAATGCGTCCAAACTACAAAGGAGCTGGTATAAATTACCCTAAACAAGTAAAGCTACCTACCATTGCATCTGGTGCTGCCAAGGCATCTTGAGAACCCCAGGGAACATTATGAAGCCAAACAGAAACAAAGGGTCCATTTATGGCTCTCCAATTCAAAATATCTAGGTTAATATCGGGTCCTCGATAACAGGAATTCTGTAACTTAATATATTCTGCTTCTTTGGGATCATGGTTGTTGTCTTTGCCTGTAAATTTTCCGTTATAACTCGTGGGCTCCCCAAAAGCTTCAAACCCAGGTGCAGGCACAAATGAGATGCATCCGGTGTATTGCCTCAAATGCAAGATTCGATTGAGAGCCTAAAACAGAAGATAGAGCTTGAACTATTATACAGAAAATCAATAACAATAAGCAAAAAGGAAACAGTAATTAGTAAATTCAATCACTTATCAGTTGAGCTAATTTCAATACAAAAATGGAAAAGAGAGTCAAAACTGCATCAACTTAAGTATGTGAAAACATCAGAAACTAATGAATATACCACACAATATGATATTTATTTGCTCACATTTTTACAAAATTCAGCAGTCATATATTCATTACTTAAACCAAAGTATTGGAATTTGAACAAAAAAATCAAAGAATTAGAATAAGCATGTCATCATATATAGTTAATCTCAAGAGAGACACCTCTCAACAACAGAAAAACTTTGTAAATGAACATGCCATCGTATCAATATGCCTTACTAACATAAAAATCTAATCGAGCACTTCCCATCCATCGATACTTTTCAGACTCAATGTCAATATCTGCAACCAGTCCTATAAAATAATCATCCTTTAGTAAATAATCATCGTTATCTCCAAGTAACAGTCACGGTCAAAATCAGATGCTACCAGTGTGTGATGGATAATTAAAGAAGCCAAAAGTTAAGATGTGTTTGTTTGAGTGTCAGTCACTGCTTCATTGGCAAACCCAACATTTTGTACTTACCCCATGCAAGCATCAATACACTGAAAAATCTGGTTTCTCCTTGCTTGATGGTAGCCACATCAAGAGATCGCTTATGACCTGTCAAGATTTGGTGCATAGCTTAAACCTTATCAGCAGATGAAACAGAACATTGGTGAGGTTATGACATATTACTATATTAGGATAGAAATGATCTCAACCTCTAATAATGGAAAGAACAGCATTAGCAGCTGTGCAAGGATCACCAACTGAATCGAGGAGAGATTTCGCCATGCCATTTCCCGTACCTTCAGATAGAATCATTTAAGATGAAGGGAAAACTTAATTAGAAAAATTCGTTATCAGCTCCATCATATTATCCTTCTTACTGATATAAGTCTATTTGAATGAGAAAATGTCACAAGCTCTTGCTAACAAGTTGGGAAAAATACTCTATACAAGGTTCCTCATCAAATTAATTATAATCTACGGTTCTACTGGTTAATGCATCCTCTTCCTGGTGGGTGTTGAAAAGGTTGGAAGATGTTAAATATCATATTTTGACTTCCATGCTTCATCAAGAAAATAATAAAAGAGGGAAACTAATCCTCAAATATTTCAACATCTGCTGTTTAACTTTTTTTTTTGGGGTGGGGGGGTTATGGGAGGCATCTGGTGCCACCACACTGCAGGGGAAAAACTATCAATAGATAATAACTAGTTTTTTTTTTGACCTGATAATAACTACTCGTTTAAACTATTAAATTTTGAAATGTACGTGTAACAAATGAGTGATAAACCTGCAGGAATCACTCCGAGCGGTATTTTTATTGCAGCATCCCAATCCTGTCTTTCTAGCAGTCCATTCACAACCTACTAGAATGCAATATAATTGGTAAGATGAAGGGGAAAGTCACAGAAAGATGTAATAAGTGGGGTGGTACAGAGTTAATTTGGGTGCACGAAAAATGCACAAAGAAGTCAAATCAAATCCAATGAATCATAATGGGATAATACTCAGCACAGATGTTATAACTTCAACTCATACGAGAACAAAGGTGAATGGCATGTTACATCAATATGTCAAATCAATAAACTGGTAGACCCAGGACCAGAGAATTCACATCCCCGTTCCAGAAGGCCATAGGTGTCTCAAGAAAGAAGTGAATCAAGCTATTAAATATAAATTATTATTCCATAATTCAATTAGCCGGAGGCAGATGTTACTACTCCGTCAGCCTAAATTGAAGGATATGTCGAGAGTGTTCAAGCAGTCATCTCCAACATTTTCATTTTTCTTTTTCCCAGTAGATAAATACAACTTTTAAATTTAAACTATCAGGGGGGAAAATAAGGGCTATAAATGTTAACTGTCAAGTCATCCACGACCATAATGGGACTCACTGCAAAAAAAAAAAAATAACATAAATGAAGCTAACCTCAACCAGAATACCGTCACCACTAACACAAACAATCCCATCATACTTTGAAATATCTAGTGTACGGGCAACTTCCTTCGCATGGAGCTTGTGTTTGGTTTCTGAGGAGGACATAACACAACATTGATGTGTGTGTGTAAAGAGAAACAATTATTAAACTAATGGCAGGACGAGAGAAATGGGCAAGCTTAATAGACAGATAAGAACCTTGAAGGGTGATTTGAATTTCAGCATCATCAAGAAGAGGTTTCACGATATGAAAAAAAATCTTTGTAGCAGCTTTCTTTCCTCCAAATGGATTAAGAAAGATAAAAAGCCTCTTAGGGCGACCTGTAACAGAGGTAATTAACTTCAGCTACATCTATACATTGCAGAACAAAACACAATAGTCAGGGAACTCTATTAATTCAACCAGCATGTGAAAATCACATGATCCTTAAATAAGAATAAAGAAGGCAAGTTAAAGGGATTACCGCCAAGAGCTCGTACTCCACGTAAATTAAATCGTAGATCTTATTTTATTCACCGATAACTCCAACAGCCAGTGTGGTTCAGATTTCAAAGTCGTTAATGAATTAAATAGATGGAGTAAAAAAACAAATTGGTGAAACCAAATATATGCAAATTAGGCAATTCATTTGAAACAGGGGATCATAAAATTACCCTTCAGCAGTGCCAAGCCCAAGCTTTTTTAACAGTCTCTCTCTCTCTCTCTCACCCTATGATTGAAGTAGCGGTTCATATACAGCAGAGGATCGTAAAATCATTCAACAATGCGAGAATTAAACTTTTTAGTAGCGACACACACTCTCTCTCTCTATGATTGAAGTAAAATGGTAAAATTTTGAAAATACATCGAAAACCAATAATGGGATTAAATAGTACACCCTCTTTCACCTTGGCACAAGCATCAAACAGCTTAAATAATTTATGGCCCACACATACACGCAAAGAGCAGCTTAAATAACTGTGAAATCGCCAGAACGTTTACCGAAGGAATCGAGGAATTCGCGAAGGTTCTGGCACCATAGCCTCTGTGATTCCTCCGACAAGGATTGGAACACGACATCTTTCCTGACAAACTTCCCTGTGGTCCTAGGAGAGCAACTACTCCGGCAATCAACAAGGCTTTTGATCCTAATATCGGGGCCATCAGTGACGAACCCGAGAACCTCTTTTTCGAGGTGTAAACACCGTTGACCCCCGTCCAAACACCTCAATGAGCCGTCGCTGAACAGAGACACCGGCGTGAGGGTGCCGTTGACGACGACCCGGTCGGAGAACACAGGCTTCTGGCGATCGGGTCGGTCCATTTTGTGATATGAAATGAACTTAGAGGAAGCCGACTCTGTAGACTCATGCGGGATAATATATATCTAGAATGGCAACGATGGCCGAAGCTTGCAAGTGCGCGCTGCCACGCCAACGGTTCTTGGTGCGACTTTACGCCAATAATAGAAAAGAAACTCGGCTTCCTATTTTCATTGTTGGCACCGTACCAAGTGCTCAATCTCTCTCTCTCTTTTTTTAACATGTGCAATAATAGGCTAATAAACCATTGTCTCTGGTTGAATTGACGAAGAGATTAGATCAATACTTTCAACTTGAAATGGTTCGATCGCAGGAATTGACACTTTCGTATCATTTGGAGAGGTATCATCACAGTTTAGTGAAGTTGGATTGACCTATATGTGTTATCAAAACTAAAGGGTTTATTTGATTTGCTCCATTGCCCGTAGAAATAGATCCCAGTAGATCAATTCTAATTCTTAATATAAAAGTAAGTTAATAAGGAAAGTGAATACAATACTTTAAAGTATTTTTTCATTTTTCTTCATATTAATTTATCTAATTTATAAATCGATATATAGTCTATCTAATGATAAGAATAAAGTAACTTCTTATAAAAAAATTGACTCTTATATTAAGGATGAGAGATGGTGTTTAATCATACAGTAGATATTGCATAATAACTTTAAAATACTTATATAGATTATTATATTATATGTATACATATATCAGTTTATAACATGAACAAATCGGTTTGGAGAGAAGTGATAGATATAAATATTTTAAAATGACTTATTCAACTTTGCTGCGGTGCTAAAAATATTAATGTAATAATTATGTGCTCCTCAATATTATTTTGGAATTGGATGTTCAATGCTGGAAATGTGTAACGAGAAAGTTGGAAATAAAAATTTGGATCTAAAAAATTGTGTGGTGAAGAAAAAAACATTTTAGCGAATAAAGAAGCAGTGTGGTACGATGAGTTAGGCAATTAGAAAGTGACACACCAAACTTGAGATGGTTGTGTATTTGGGAAGAATTCTTCCCATAGTATAGGTAAGTTAAGATAAAATCATTTTGAAATTCGTAAAAATCATATCAAAATTCATAATTTTTTTTAAATCCGTAGACTCATTTATCCCAACGTATTTCTAAACATACTAATGGGTCCGTTTGGAAAAGTGGTAAATAAATACTTTTACGCAAGTCGAAGTAAATATATGAAGAAAATTGTCTCGTTTTATGAAAAAGCACTGTTGAGCGTGCTTTTGAGTGAGAGTTAAGTGTTTCCAAATAAGCACATTGTTTAATAAGATAAGATGATCCTATTGCTTCTCACCTGCCCAACCATATTATGGTAAGAACATTTTTCACATTATCGTTGGAGATTTGATAAATAAGTGATTTTATTTTTTACGATGGAGTTGATTTGCAAGAATTGAATTGTACAAAATAAAATTTAGAGATAATCTGCGATTAAATAAACATTAAAACAAAAAAGATTACTTTCCTTAGTAATTAATATGATTGAACGTAAAATCAGATCAAAGGTTGAGTACCAAACTCATTAAACGTGAGTTTAAATGATAGGCAGCTAGATTACGTAAAAGACAAAACGCAAAGAAACGACGGACAGTACAGGAGTACTCTGCAAGCAAATGACCTAAACCACCCCTAACAAAAGTGCATTTATTAAAAATAACACATTTATAGAACTTTTCTTTTTTTTTTTCATTTTGTTAATATAAATAGGATCAAGGTGTTTTATTCCAGCGTCTAAAATATTTTATAATACATCCATCACTTAAAATATTTTTTGAGATGCGTTCAACATTTTAACTATTTTTTATTAATCTAACATCATGAATTATTTTTTCATATGCGTTTATAATTTTAAAATAGTTTTTAGTGCATTTAACACCCAGGCATCAAAATACTTCAGATGTTGAAACCACTTGAAAAAAGTCTTTAAAGTGCTCTGTGTATCACAAAATACTTTAAGATGCTGAATACACGTAAAAATATTTTAAGTTGTTAGATGTATTTTAACCCTAAAAAATATTCTTTTTGCCCCCACAAATGTGTGTGGTAACATGGATCGCCTAGGTAAGTATTCATTTAATTAATTTAATATCTTATCTTATGAGTTTTTTTATTTTAATTGTGTCTTAAAAAACAACTCATATTTATTATAAATAACCGATTTAATTAATTTTTTAATTTATTCAAATTTGTTATCTACTTTTCAAATTAAAAAACAAAATGTATTACCTGCTTTTTTTTTATAGAAGCCTCTCATCGTTTTCCTTGTTAATAATAAAAGGGGACAAGTTAATCCGTAAACAAAATTACTAAATAATTACTTAGTGGCAGCATGGTATCAAATTGTCATTCCACAGATTGAAAACTCCTTGTTGATCCATACATGATTTGACTCTTGAGAAATAATCTGTACCGTTTATGTTGATGCCCTCGTAATTTATTTACTGTCATTTTTTTAAGATATTTGATATTAATTTTTTGGTAGAATATATATGATATTTATTTATATTGATCACTGGGCTGATTTTGGGCCTCAACTTCCGCTTGTCACTGTTGTAGAATTCACACCTGGGCTCTGGCCCAAAGAGGGTTATGCACAGGATTGTCAAATCGATCAATGCAGTCTTTTGTTGATCAAATCAATTTCCTATTGTATCAAAAAAAAAAATCAATTTCCTACCAAGCCCATGGTGGATCCAATTGGAAAGTATTGTCTTGTAACCCATAAAATCATAGGTTCAAATTTTGATGCGATGTGAATAGCGATATGCAAATACCTTTGTAAATGTTTTATGAGTTTAGAGACATAACCCTAATAAGCCTTATAAAAAACTAATGTTTAAATCCTTATTTAAAAATATACATATATTTAGTACTCGATAATAGGCAATGATTAGGAAGATACTTCTTTTGGCAAAAAAACACAATTCACTATCTACTGGAATTATCCGTGGAAAATGTGAAAGCTTTTTGTTCTAGGAAAACATAAAAGTGATTGAAAATTAATTTTGAGGGTGTCCAAACAAGCACAAATGAGTTAAATAGGATAATCTATTTTAGTTTATTTGGTTAATTTAATTATTATTTGTATTTAGTTTTGATTGAGAATAGTAACTTAACTTACTAATTAAATTAAACGAATAAATTGGTTCAACCATTTTTTGTAAATAATTCAACATTTAATATTGTATGGGAGGTTTTTTTCAACCACGCTTCTATAAATTCCCCTTATTTTGCAAAATAAATTTTACATGATATTAATTATACATATAAAATGCGTTTATGGATATTTAGTTTTTTTTCCATAATTCACGCCCACAACAATTCAAGAAGGGTCAAACTTATAACCTAGCATGCAAAAATAATAAGTTGATCAAAATTAAATAATATGTTTTTCTTACCAATAAATAATTAAATATTAATAAGTTGAGATATTAAGGTTTTTCTCCGAGACAAGACTCCATTCACGTCGTCCCCAGCGGGCTGAGCCGGGACCAGAACAGCGTCTTCAGTTCGCAGTTTGCGGTTTGAACTGGCAACTAGGTTTTGGGAGCTGCAATGGGAGGCAACGGGGAAGAGGAAGTAGTTCCGCAGGAAGGGTCTCGAGGTCGCCACCTCAAGAAGAAGGCTTTGAAGAACAAAGCTCTGGCAGTAGGTTTCAACGAGAAGGACCTCAAGTACTGTATCACCTTCATTCGAGACAATTAAAGTCCGAATTGTTTTGATTTTTGTGTTATGAGTAAAATATTGGAGATTTTGAAGTTGATATTGATGATAGTGTGCTGTCATGTGGGGTTTGATGTTTGAAGGGATTACGTGTCTGGGTTTCATAAGCGGAAGAAGAAGAGAAGGAAGGAAGCCCAAAGGAAGCAAGAGGAGGCAGAACGACGGAAACGCATCGAACTGCGCAAGAAGGTACGGCATTTGAAATAGGTTCCTGATTCTTCTGCTTGCAATTATGTTATGGAGTCTTTTTAATATTAATTTGTATTTACTGTTTAATTTGTATGGTTATATGCTTATTCCGAAGAGTCCTCTCTTTCTTGCTTGCCATTAAGTCCTCTTATTTGTGAGGTCTTTGGTATATGATGGTAGATTCACTTTTAATGCATGATTGGAAAATTCTCACTATCAAATATATATGGGCTTGGGATCAAAGTAGTTCATTGTGAACTGCTGGGTTCGGATGCTGCAGACTTCTGGACTTTGTTCTACAGGGCATATGAAATTCAGTTCCTATGTTGACTTAGATTGAGAATTGTTCTTACATCAATAAAACGCCACTGAATATAATAAAAATCTAAAAGGTTGGGGGGGTTACAGGAGGAATGGAGGTGCATATCAACTGAAGCTTACAAGATTGGACACTGCTGAGACTTGATGCTATCTAATCTCCTGTGCAGCTGTGCTAAGCCATTCTGTATGCATGTGGCTGAGTGCCTGAGTTTGTGTATTGCCCGAGCATTAGTATTCGATAATTCAAATTTAAGGCATTGGATGATAACAGCAATAGGAAAATTTACCTTAAAAAGCTCTAAACTCGTTTTCTTAAATATGTGGTGGAAGGAAAATTGGAATATAGTTTTCCCCTTTATTCACCTATTGGAAGATTGTAGCAACCTGCCTTGCCTTCTTCAATGTCTTCTGCATAATAGTATAGCACTTGAGATTGAGATTAGAAACATGAGTTGTAGGTTTGTATTCAATGTTTGCGTTTGCAATCTTTCTGATTGAACTGTTGTTGCAGAGAAAGTTGGAAAAAGAACTTGCTCTTTATGGTGGGGTTTTGCCGACCACTCACCCAAAGCCTGATGATGAAGTTGATGAGAATGAAGAAGATAGGGAGCAAGTTGAATCTGTTGCTGGTAAGCGTTTATGAACGCTGCAACCATTGATTTGAATTTTTTTAACATTTGTTCCTAGAATCAGAATGCTTTTTTATGTTCCACTTGTTCTCTGGTGCCTGAGATTCTATAAACAATGAGTAGCTTAACTGGTCTGGTTAAGCCGCTATATAATGCCTGAGATTCCATGAACTGTACCTTTGGCTTTTTTGAGATGATTCAACATAACTCCTAGATAATTCTAACTCTATCTTCAAGAATTTCTAGTCTGACACTTCCATCAAACACATAAGAAAGGAAAGCTGGCAGTTTCCACATGTTTGTGAAAGAATTGTGCCATTTATTTGCCTCGGAATATCTTTTGATTCTTGTCCTGAAATTTTGTATAATGTGAAATGCGAAAGTCTAACTATCATACTCATGATAGAGGCATTTTTGGTTAAAGTTTTACTAAAGCCTCTCTCTGCGTCCCCTTCAATTATTGTTGAGATTTACTGTTAGCTTTTAGTTCGATGATTGGATTTACTAGGAACAAACGTTGGATGATTGGATTAACCTTCAGTTGTTGGCAGATACAAGGACGTATGAAAATGATGATTTGAAAGTCACTGTGATAACCAGTGAGATTGGCCATGAAGAAGAATCTTATCCTAGTGAAAGGAAGGCAGCGGTTGTGTCACAACCTGTTGGAGCTGATAAGAAGCACAATATACCAGTAAAAAATAAGAAACCATTTAAAAAAGCTACCAAGCACAAGCCAAGGCCAAATCCAAAAAGAGGTAAAAAGAAGGGGAAGAAACAGAACAAGAAACGGTAACGGCTGATTTTGCCCCGTCAGAAGAATTATTGAGATTAGGAACTTAGCTGTTGAAACTTCTTCTTGGGTATTGACATTGTGGAGTCTGAGCTTGTTTCATTGTTTAACTTACACTAGTTAAACTACTTAAACGTTCATGGACAGGAATTCTTTGTTTTTAGGTGTTACCATTAATAATGGATTTAAGCTTCAATGCAGAAATTTTGACATTCGACGCAAGCACCTCTATTATCAAAGGATTCATGGTTTCTTTGAAATCAATTGCCCCGGCACCATTTTGTATCTTCAATTTTCATTCTCATATATGCATTATATTATGTTTTTGATTTCACGTCCAATATGAAACTAAACATCCTCTAATGCCCCGATTGGCACCATGGAAGATGTTTTTATGGAAATGGAACATCTGAACGGTGCCTTTATTGAATTCTACTCATACACATGTGATGATCCAACTAGCTTGTAATTTAGTGGTTGTTCAAGCAGTTGATAAGAACTCTTTAAAGAATCAAGAGCGGGTGTTGTCGGTGTTTGAGATGATGTCATGATGAAATAATATTCCTTGGGAAATAGCTATCGGAGTGCGTGTGCCTGTTAGAGGAATTTTCTTATCTGCAATAGTTTATAACTTTATATACATACATATATATATATATATATTCTATTTCAGCATCTTTTACAGTTTAATTAGTCTTTAAGATGTCAACGTTATTAGCTTTTGCCTTGAAAAATTATTCTTGTTCATTTTATGAGTTGCTTTGAAAAAGTAGTAGTGAGGTGTTTAAAAGATGAAACAAATGTTTGTCTCGCTTTACATGTGGGAGATTTAACTTCAAACTAGTCTTCTCTTAATGCATTGAATCCAGGAAAAAAAAAACAGTTAAGAATTACGCTATTAAGCTATTAAATAAATAGTAGGAATATGTTATTTGAAAAGTGATTTTTATTTGACAGCAACATTCTTTTTATAAAAAATAATTAATCACTATAGTGACTTTATGCGCTAAATAAATGTTCATTACTCAAAAATTAAGAAGTTGGAATACTAATTAGCAGACTTGCCACAACAACTTTGCGGACCAAAAAGAATCTCCTTACAAAAGAGAAAGTGAAATATTCTTCATGTGCAAAGTAATTTTGTCATGAGCTTTATTCTGGGATTTTGATTCCCATGCCCTGCCTATTTGATAAACCTTAAGCTATATCTTTTCCTTGGTTTTAGAAGACAAATTTATTTAAATTAGACACCTTTACTAGAGTTTAATTTATTGAGTATCTGTATATCTCTTCTGTCTATTATTCCAAGAGCTTAATGTTTGAATTCTGCTAACCTTTTTATATTTTCAAAATTACAGCCATTTGATGCAGGGTAAGAAGCAAGAGGGCATTCCATGGAAAGACCATTTTTTTTAACTTGTAAAATTTATATTTTTAATGATTAAACAAGAATTTCAATTAATGTTGACCCTTAGAAAGGGCAAAAGTCAAGTTTGTTGAGGTGGAAATTTGATATTTTACATTATTTCTAGGAAATTCACTAAAAAAATTCGTTGTAAAATTTATTAAATAAGCGTATCAAAGAACCAAAATCTTTCAGCGGGTACAATGCTTTTTCAACAATGTGTGTGTTTAAGAATTCGTTGGGAGAACGATTTTACGGATTCCGAGGTAAGTATGTGAGATGCGTGTTGTCTTGACTTACGTGCAACATAATTGGAAATCACTTCCTAAACACGCACAATTTGCAATATGATATAGTCATATATATCTAAAGGTATATTACAAACGACTTAATCCGATTTAGATTCACTTCAAACAATAAATTTTATAATCTACTCATGTCACCATACAATGTGTAAGGCCACGTCTGATCTAATCAATTAGTCGTTTGATGAGACTAGGGCTGATTAAGTAATTGTCTTTATTTGCTTGTTGATGTTTAAGTTCTTGTTTGGGAACTTCATTCTCCCAATGGAGCATGTAAGCGGAGATAAAACTATCTCAAAATCTGTAAAAACCATCTCGAAATCCATAAAAACTATCTTAAAATCCGTAAAATCATCTAAAAATTCGTAAACTCCTTTATCCCAATAGAACTCATTTCTCCTAACGGAACGGAGTTCCCAAACATACACTAAGACATTTATATAGAGTATATAATTTTTTGAATTAATTTTTTATGGTGGTTGTTGATATTTGGAGGATAGTCGTTGTTGCAAAGAACGCTAATCCATTTCTTAAAAGAAAAAATTAATTTGATTGAAATGTTAACTTGGTGGTATTTGAGCTTCGATTGGTTTAAAAAAAGTAAGTTATTAAAATTTTACCAAAAAAAAAGTAAGTTATTAAAAGGAATAGCCATGACACTTCAACAACTCTACTTTTTTAAAGAAAATAGCCAATACGCTACAATAATTTGTTCCCTTCGTTATATGGCAGGGGCGTTCCAATTTTTTTTTAAAAAACATAACAACGGGAAAACACACAGTGTGGGCATAATAAAATATTGTATTATAAATAATAACAATTCAAGATATTTTTTTAGCATTCATTCAATCTCATTTTTTCATATATTTTCTCTTACATATTTACTACTTTTAAATAATCTTAATCTATATTCAATGGTGGGAGTGCAAATGGATAAAGGTTGAATCCTGCTAAAAAAAGTGCTTACATTTAATTTCTGATGAATTGATTGGATCTTTAACCGTGTAAACAACATGGATTCAAAAAGGTCCTTGCCTTGCACAGACTCCTTGGAAGTGTCTAAAATTGCATGAGGAAAAAAGCAGGAGAAATCAGCCCCTTAGATGATGAGATATCATAAAAGGAAGGAATTTAATATACATAATTTGGAAACTCCGAGAAAAAAGTGATTTCGTTGAGAGAAATGAGTTTACAAATTTCTAAATGATTTTGCGGATTTCAAGATGATTTTTATGAATTTTGAGATGGTTTTTACTGATTTTAAGATAGTTTTATTTCGACTTGGGTGTACCGTTAGGGGAACAAAGTTCCCAAACAAGCACACAGATAGATTGGGATATTGAGATCCATTATGCTCAACGAGAAGCCATCAGTGCATAGATTTCTTGGTGAGGGAGGCTCATCAATGAGATCATAATTCTTCAGGCTGATTACAGGATATGTTATACAAGTATGCAAGTTGGTTAGAATGCGATCTCAAATTTTTTTTGAATATGTGCCTAAGCACTTATAAGTGATTTATGGCAATTTGCCAAACACACCATTAAAGATGAGGATTGATGATGAAAAAGGCCAGCCCAACCATTCTTGCGGTCCCACGTGGCAACTATTGAAAATGATTCCGAAATCCAATGGCTGAGATCACCGGATCCGGGTGGTGCTGCAACACCTAAACCTAGCCCCCAGGCAGTCCAACCCCACCTCATTTCAGATTCGCGACTGTTTAAGAAAGGCCGCCAGTGTTCGTCCACTCTCTGTTCCCCATCTCCCTCTCTCTCCATATCCTCTGATAATAAAGCAACCCGCTTTCTCGCTCTAGCCCCTCGACTGCGACAAAATAAGCGTCAGCTTCACATAAACAGACGCACAGGGGGGAAAATTCGCAGTCCCTTCCACGAAATTTCTCACATATTCCCCTTCATCCATCGTTTTGCATCTTTCCCTTCTCTCTTTCCTACTTTTCTATCCCTTTCGTTTTCGGCTTCAGGTTTTCCTTCTCTCTCCCTTTTATATTTATTACGTTCCGAACGGGTAAATTCGTCTGCCTGCTCTATTACCCGTTTGGCTGCTGAGAAAGTCCAATACTTGAGATTTTCTTGGTTTTTTGTTCTCCGAATACTCGAGAGTTGCAGCCAAACTGAACTTCCGGGGCTTACGTGACTCGGAAACGTACTTGTTTTCTGCTGCTGCCGGTGCTCTCTTTCACTTTCTCAGCACACAAACAGGAAAGTGACGGAGTTGAGGTTTTTGACGCGGAAATGCAAACCAGATATTTGGAGAGATCGGGTAGTATGGCCAGAGAAAAGCGAGGTCTGGACTCGACTTCGGTTGAGGAAAATCAGCCTGATAGAAAGCGGCCGGCTTTAGCTAGGTGATTTGCTTTCTTCAATTGTTTTTCACTTTTGAAGTTCCGTCTTGCTAAGTTTTGCATGGTGAACATTTCGTGGGTTTCGTTCGATTTCTTGTGTTTTCTGTTCTTTTTATGAATTCTGTGCTGTGTTTGTACCTTATTGGTCAATGTGATGATTTACTATTCAGTCATGGTCTTTGCTTTAATGCTTATGTTAGCGTGTAAAGTGTGTTACCAGACGCCAGTGGCAGCCGGTGGAGTACTACCCATTTAAATTATAAGCTTCGGCAAAGTCTGATAAAATACATTGAGTTTCCCGAGTATTTGTTGCTTAATAGGTCCTTAAATGCTACTGGCCTTTTATAGTTTGCGATGGATTTGATGTCCAAATCTTAGCTTAAACGTTAAGATGAAAGAAGGAGGTAGGAAATTAAGAGTTTACTTTTCTTCTCTAACAGAAAAACAGAGGACGTATGAATGTGTATTCCAAGTCATTTTATTTTGTGAGGTTAAAAAGAGTAATTGACTGGAAGGTTGACCAGCTACAATTATGGTGAATGGATTCTATAGATAAAACTTAGACAACATACATATTCGTAAATTATTGTTAAATTATTATTATTTTTTTGTCAGAAGGCGTGAAATGAGATGAATTGAGATCTGTCATTCTGTCAGTTCTTTCATTCTGATAATGTCATGTCAATCTATATGCTTGGGGCAACTTCATTGACATTTGACATCTCTTTTAAAAGTATGATAGAGTAAGAATGAGTCAATGATGACTGGAAGGATGTTAAATCTATCAAAGAATGTGAAAAGGCAAAATGAAAGTGTAATCAATCTCCTGTGAAGTGTGTGATTCATTTCATACCACCACTGTTTGCAGTGTTAGGTGTTTTATGTTGCTTTACATGCATCCCCCTGTGGTGATAGAGCACCAGATCCAATTCGCTAGCCTAACCTTTAATATAAGCACTCTGTTCATTTGTTGATGTTTAAATTGATGTCTTGAATTTGTTGATGAATGCATTTCTTGTTTTTATATATAAATTTATATTTATATGCAGTGTAATTGTTGAAGCCCTCAAAGTGGACAGTTTGCAGAAACTTTGCTCATCACTGGAGCCAATTCTACGGAGAGTTGTAAGATAATTAACTTCACTGTGGTATTGATCCTGAATATGGAAATCTGATGGGCATCGCTCTATGTTTAATTTGTTCAATTATATGACCTGAAGTAATCAGATTGAGTCGCATCTATTTGGTTATTACTCACCCAATATGTGCTAAAATAGTTTTCTTGAAATCCACAAACAGCTAAACAGAAAGTCTAATACCGCTCGGGCCTTAAGTTGATGAAAGGATATATTTCTTGGATAGAGCTCTCATTTTCAAACCTTCCTGAACTGAAATAGGGAAGATAAAAAACTTTTGTTATTAACTGCTCTTAATTGGGATGAAAGGAAAATTAGACTTGCATGACAATGTATTTATTTGCTTTGCCCTGGTTTATTTGTATCATTGTGAGGTCGTCCCTGGTATTTCTTTATGTCTTGGTGTAGACAAAAATAATTTATCAAAAAATCTTTGTAGATCATGTGTACATTTGCCACTTAGCATGTATTAGGCTTGGGCATATCTCTTTTCTTACTCTTGCTTGCTGCTGAACAGGTTAGCGAAGAAGTGGAGCGTGCTTTAGCGAAACTAGGTCCTGCCAAGCTTACTGCGAGGTATTTTGAATTCCTTAATCTTATTATATAGCAATAAATTTGTCAGGTACATTATCATAACAAATGATTTTGTTATGGTTGCTTACTGTTTGCATTTCCCCTAAAGTCACATTTGAAGGGTATGGTTGCCAGTTGCCACATGAATCTGATGGTATCTGAAATTGAAGTCATTCCTTTCCATCATTGTTTGAATCTTTACTTTGATGGCGTGATTCTCCCACAACAGCTTGTATTGGCTGAAGTTAAAGTTGGACTTATGGTTGAAGTCTAACTTATTGAGTATACGTTGCCCTTCAAATGCAAAATTGAATGGCCAATGTATATCTATGATGGTCTTCTGATGTACAAATTATAATGCAGGACATCTCCGAAACGTATAGAAGGTCCTGATGGCAGAAACTTACAGTTGCACTTTAAGACCAGGTTATCTCTTCCCCTCTTTACTGGAGGGAAAGTAGAAGGGGAACAAGGTGCTGCCATTCATATTGTTTTGATTGATGGAAACACTGGCCATGTTGTCACATCTGGCCCAGAGTCCTCTGTGAGACTAGATGTTATTGTGCTTGAAGGGGATTTCAACAACGAGGATGATGATAATTGGGGCGAAGAAGAATTTGAGAGCCATGTTGTGAAGGAGAGGGATGGGAAAAGGCCTCTCCTAACTGGTGATTTGCAAGTCACTCTAAAAGAGGGTGTAGGAACTCTAGGTGAGCTCACATTTACTGACAATTCTAGCTGGATAAGGAGTAGGAAATTTAGGCTGGGGCTTAGAGTTGCCTCGGGTTGCTGCGAGGGGATTCGTATTCGTGAAGCCAAAACAGAAGCCTTCACTGTTAAAGATCACCGTGGAGAATGTAAGTTGTTAACATTATGTTTTCACCCATTTTTCTAGCATTTTGCCTGACAATTTATATTACATTGTAGTGTACAAGAAACACTATCCACCTGCCTTGAATGATGAGGTCTGGAGGCTGGAGAAGATTGGAAAGGATGGGTCTTTTCACAAGAGGCTAAACAAAGCAGGAATAGTCACTGTTGAAGACTTCCTCCGACTTGTGGTCAGAGATCCTCAAAGATTGCGAAACGTAAGTGTAGACTCTTGACAGTTTGGGTTTCAAATATCAATGGTCTTCGTGGGGATTTTTATCAAAGGATTAAATCTCTGTATGTTTACACTTCTAATTTGAGGCGATTCCTTATATTAACGTTTTTCATGTCCATTATTTTTTCATCTAGATTCTTGGGAGTGGCATGTCCAATAAAATGTGGGATGTTCTTGTTGAGCATGCAAAGACTTGTGTTCTTAGTGGAAAGCTTTATGTGTACTATCCTGAAGATGCAAGGAGTGTTGGTGTTGTTTTCAACAACATATATGAGTTGAGTGGCTTAATTACGAATGGACAGTATTATTCAGCCGATTATCTCTCTGAAAGTCAAAAGGTAAGAAGACCTGCAGAGTTCATTTTGAATTTATGTTAGTGTGTCATTTTTATTGATGGAATGAATTCTCTTCTATAATGATATGAAATGTAAATCTTGTATTGAGATATCTCTTGAAATTTATGGAAAGAAAGGTGAAGATGCACATGGTCACTTTTCTTGGCTTGCATGTAGGTTTATGTGGACACATTGGTGAAGAAGGCATATGACAATTGGATGCATGTTGTAGAGTATGATGGACAGTCTCTGATAAATTACAATCAGAATAAGACTTTGGGCAATTCTCAACCTCAGCTTCCTATGGGATCCCATGATTATTCAAACTCACTTGATCAACAGATCTCAATCCCAAGTTTGCCTGCTCCAGTACCTGCAGGGCAGCCTGCAATGGATTCAGGAGTAGCAATAGGAGGTAGATATTTCCGGTATCATTATAATATACTTGCAGCATAAGGTGAAATCTTTTTAAGTTGTCTTTTCATGCACATAATTTCTGAACTACTCGTTGAGAGCGCACAGTGTGCTCGAGTTCATTTCATTTCATTTGGCACCCACCAGACAGAAGGTTTGGCTTATGAGCCCATGCAGATTCTACCTTCACATTTTCGTCAAAATGTCATGTTCACCCTTTTAAAAGAAAAATAGAAGGGGGCTAATTAGTATGGACTGATTTTTTCCTTTTGGCCACTTATGAATGACAGGTTATCATGACGCTCCAACTGCCAGATTTTCAATGCCACCACCACATGCTAATCTTAATACTTCAATTCAGTTTGATGGTACTGACATGCAACTACAAAACCAGTTGATGAGTTCTTCAGACCAACCTCAGCTTCCAAGAAATGAAGACGGGTTGGCTCTTGGGCCCCCACAGTCAGCTACACCAGGATTTCAGAATGTCACCATGTCAAATCCTTCTTTTAGGGGCCTTGAAGACTTGTTCCCTGAGGAGGAGATTCGCATCAGAAGCCATGAAATGCTAGAAAATGAAGATATGCAGCATCTTCTCCGTATTTTTAACATGGGAGGTCAAACTCATTCTTCCTTTACTGCTCCTGAATATGGGTACCCTTGCACATCTGCCTATGCGCCAACTTCCCCCATGAACTATAACTTTGACGATGATCGAAGCCGCTCCTCAGGAAAAGCTGTTGTTGGCTGGCTCAAACTTAAAGCAGCTTTGAGATGGGGCATTTTTATTCGGAAGAAGGCTGCTGAGAGACGGGCCCAACTCGTTGAGTTGGATGATTCATAGAACACAATCTAGAAGGCATAGACATAGCTAAAATGATCCGGAACAACTTGTTCGGTTATATAGCATCAAAGACTTATGTTTTATAGCATGAAGCAAGGGCAATATAATCCGGGGGTGAATGACGGGGCTGCAGGATCTGAGCTTAGAGTTTCGACTAAGCCTTGATTCCTTTTGGCAGTTAGGCTGAGACCATCTGCTGTGCAGGAGTAATCACCCTGCAGCACATTAAAGCCTGCAACTTCTTTCAGAGACTAGCCGGTTCCTTATCTCAATGGAAAGTGCCTGCAGCTGCCGGAAACTGAGCAAGTTCATCATGGAGTTACGGAGAACACGGGTCTTTTTGTTTGCTATGGCCATAAAATGATCATGGACTGAATTAATGGCCTTGACCTATGGAATTTTGTGCTGTAGGTTAGGTGTTGATATTAAACTAGTGTGTTTTTATGTACGTAGTTTGCCTTGTGGCCTAATAATAACAAATTCACATCAGTTGTCAAGTTGTTAGAATGAAATTGATGCGAGTAGGGACCTTTGTATTGAAACCTCGTTCTAAATATAGAGCCACTTTGGATTAGCCGAAAATACTTTTCTAGCATAATTTATGATTTACAATATAGTTTTATCTCAATTTATATAAATATATTTTTTAATGAACTAACTTACCGTCAGCTTTCAGCCAAGACCATCGGTTCCTTCGTTCTGTTCAGCCTTAAATCTTACATTATCCTTTGTTTATTTTAATAAAATAAATCACCGATAACTATCGGGTGAAAAAAAAATTATTGATAGTTTGTATGCTTTATTTTAAAATTGTTATTAGTGCAATTTATTTCTCATTTTAGGATAGTACAAAAAATGTTTAATTATTTATATACAAAGGCAGACCATTCAAGACGCTTGCATTGTTTGGTACTATCAGAAGTAATAGGAATTTTTTTTTGAATACAGTTAAATGATTAAACATTTGCTATTGAATATTTATGACCCCTTTTGACTGAGTAATTGTGGTAAAATAAATTGCCTTTAATTACATGCTTTTTAGGTGATGTATTACAATAAATAAGCGATGTAGCAGTGGATACAAGCATACAACCATGACAAGTGTTGATTTAAAAATGGCATACATACATCTTCCACATATTTTCTCCTTCAACTAAATATTATAAAAAATGAAATAAAATAAATGGGCTCTCATTCTGCATCTGAGGCTTCGTCTTCATCCTCATCCAGGATGTAAACCAAGGCACGTTTTCTTGCAGCAAATACACAAGCCACGCCTCTTGATGCTGTTGGCAAGGTATAAAGCTAAATATATGCACAAATGCATAGATAATATCTTGATTCATTGGAAAATACAAAATTTATTTGTTTGTGTGTAAGGTAATTGATATTGTTCATTATGGTAGATTATTGTTCCTGAGACCACACCAAACACTTAAATACTTTAATTTTACTGTTTATGCTGGGGATAAGTTATTCTAACTTGAAAACAAAAGCAGCAAATTTTGATGCACTTCCAAATTCTAATGATTAAATTCTGGTGTTTTTTTCCTCTTTGTGGATTAACAAGCAGAATCTTGCATCCAAGTAATTAAATAATGTATTGACTAGTGATAAAAAGAATGAGAATACTCACCGCTAACTGCCAAGGGAGCAATTACAGAATGAGGAATGGTGCGAGCTTTCTCATCCTCAACATTTAGGTGCGCTACAGAGTCCTAAATACAAATCATTTCAAGCATCGTTAAAAGAATTGTAAAGGAGAAATGTTTCCCGAAGTTCAAAGACCCTAATTTCATGTTTGGATTGGTGTGGATTTGCATGTATTTGGAGTCGAACCAAATCCATTATTTGGATACATAAAATTCTATAAATTTAGATTTGATCCAAATCCAAGCAGATTTTGTTTATTACAATTCCTTTAGAATTTCAAATACATAATCTACCCTAATCATTTCAAATCCCAACCATCTATCGATACACCACCTAAGTATATCACCACAAGTAGAGTATATTTGAACCCATTGGATAGAATGAAAGAATGGAAGTGGCAAGACTTGCCTTGAGTTCTTTTAACCTCCAGACATCTCTGTAAGCAGCTCTTGATACAGAAACAAACGGCAAATCACTTGCTTGCAGAATCATCATACAGCCAGATCCTGTGCTCTCTGATGTAGTTGTAGCTTGGTTTAGTAACAAGACGATTTGAGTATCCTATTTCAAACAGAAAAATTAAACTGCAACTTCAACCACCAAAGTAAAATTGAACGTTGCTATCGATAGGTTTTATATCCTTTATCAGGTATTTACCTTGTACAAAGAAAGATCCACGCATTGATAATCACTAGGAATGCATAACAACACAGCTTCCAAACAACCATAGCCCTTTTTTAAATATTCCAGGTCATGCATAAACCCTCGCACTATGCATATGCAATTCTCAATATCTGATAAAGACTCGTCAGGTACTTTAAAAGATATGTAATCAATAAACTGATGTTGACAAGTTTGACGTGAAAAAGAAACTTCCTTGAAATCCTAAAGAAAAAGAAAGTGAGAGATTTAACAAATTGAAATGAAATCATAGGAAGATATAATGAACTAGAAAAGGCCTCATGACCAAGACTCAAAATATCTACCATGAACATGTACCTCATAATAAGATACCGAAGCAAGAATTCTAATGGATGAAGATGATTCTGGCAAAGATGACAGAGGTGAGAGTGGTAACAAATCCTCACAAAGTATTTTTCCCGAAATTGTAATAAAAGGTCTTTGGAGAGCCTCTTTAAAGCTGAAAGACATTAAATTCACAATTAGACATAGATAAATACAAAGGAATAACTAGAAGTCTAGAACAATGCGCCACCAAACCTAAAGTATGGGCCAGCACCCTGTTTATCTAATTAATATCTTGATCATTATCGTTGGCAAATGGCGATGGCAATATGAAAAGGAGAAAAAAAAAACCTTGATTCCAGCCACCTAAAGCTAGCTTAGATGTTAACGGTAGGAAGGGGTATAGATAGTGACCTGGCTGCAAACTCTCCTAATGTGAACTTAGAGAGAAAATAATACCTTAATTCCATCTGTTGAAATTCTTTAGCCAATGTTCTTTTTAGATATTCAGAGTCTGCAAATCCTCCAAACTGAACTAATTCTCTAATTCTTTCCAATGTTTCCCTGTAGCAATTGGTAAAATCAGGTCAACATCAGAAATCCATATTCCAATAAGTATATAATCGTAACCCTACATTTCAACGCATAATATATTTAAGAACAAAGAAGCTATCCACTTTCAACCGTTTGAAACCTGATTAGCAGAGATTTGAAATTAAATTCTCATAGGAGACTCAGTTAATTAAAAAAATTCTTAATGCAGGTAGCCACAAAACCTGGCCTAACATACAGGACAATGTAAATGTCAAGAGTGAGGTACCAGTAGCATGCAAAATTCTGTTATAGCTATGTACAAGCTAAAGATGAACCAACGCTTTAATAAAGCAAAGATGCAATACGATTATAGCAGAAACTGTTGATAATTTGGCATTAAATGTTTAATACCATTTGGAAGAGAGAGAAAACTTACAAATCAATTTCGACATCATAGTCAGTTTCTGATATCTCCAGCAATTGTTTAACTGGATCTTGGTCATACAAAAATTTCAGGAATATTACAACTAGTTCACTGCCAAATGCCAAAGTAACGTCAGAAAAATAACACTTTTATAATCGAACACTAGGAGATTGTGAAACAAACCTGTTATATGGTAGAAGCTGGTCACTAGGTTCTGACATGAGTAACTTTATACATTTTAAGAGCCAGTTGAAAAAGTTTGAAAACTGGTAAAAGAAAAATTATAAATGAACCGTGAATAAAATATACAAACTAAAGCAGGCTTTTAAAAAAAAAATTAAAATTGTTTTTGTTCAGATATGTCAAACCATCACATGCTCTTTCTGCTTTAATCATTTCGATAGAGGCAAATTCAAATTTTCTCATCCATTCTATCCTCTTCAGACAAGATGAAAATATATTTCAAACATCAATATATATATATATATATATAAATTTTGCATGCCTTTTTCGGGAAGGGATTTGTCAACCTAGAAAACATTGTTTCTTCTGAGTAATATTAGTCTTAAGCGTACTAGACTTCTTTCCAACAAATACCTGTAGCCCCTATACAAAGGAACTAATACTTAATGCATGTGGTCAAAAACACTTACTGAAGAAGCATTGGATTATGTGACTGAGTACATGGGATGACAGAATGTCAAACTCCGATAAATTTTTCAAAGACATGTAAAAATGGAGCTATAAATATACAAATCATCAATATTTCAAGCCAGAATAGTGTGGCTCCTCTTGGGCTTTGTGCAACTTTTTTCATTCTCTCAATCGTACTTGACATATTTCATACGACTCCATGAAACTTAGCTTCTATTCCTTTGATTTTCCCCTCATATTCCACTAAGAATTTAAAGGCTATAAGAAACTTTCAAGGTATTATTTTTCTCATACATCATATGAGGAAAAGATATCTAGTTAATATGAAAAACCGATAGAATGGTGTACTAACATTCAAGACTCAAGAGAGGCCAATTAAATAAAAGCAGGAATTTTCCCCAGTTATACTATTGAAAACAGTGAGCCAGCATATGAGGGGTTTATGAAGTGCAATTATTTTGCTTTAGTAGGTTCATATTCACTGTTCTTATTCTGTTGTCAGAGTACCATATATAGGTGAAGGAGATGC
>JANTPZ010125821.1:0-26352 GCA_025593235.1 Vachellia pachyceras | reverse complement strand
TTTTGTTTGCTATGGCCATATGCATTTCATTGTTACATGTTGCACTTTTATGAATTCACACTTATATTGAAAGTTGTCATGCAATGTTATAATGTGTTTTAGAAAGTTTTGCTACTGGGATTTCCAAAAATCTCACCCTCCCCCACTAACCATTTTTAGGTGGAAGCACACTCAAGGGTAAGACGAAAGTGGTTGATTAATGAAGCAAAGTTCAATGTGCATGTTGTGAATTTTATTATGAAATTATGTTACTATGTTTGAGGTTTGTAATGTAATGAAACTTGTTGATGTATCCTGGACTTATGATAATTAGTGAATGCTTTAAGAGTACCTAATTACATAGTTTATTATGATTAAGAAAAGTTTAGAAATCGTTAAGTTGAAGTATGAAGTTAAGAAGTTGAAAATTCGGCAGTTAATGAGAAGTTGATTAAACCTTCAACTTTGGCGTAACGTGAAACAGAGTAAATGGATTCCAAATGTTCTGAAATTTTATGGAAAAATAGTTCGTATTGCAAGGTTTCTAATGAGCCAAAGATCTCTAGAATTGGAATTTTGTACTGAAAGTTATGACTGTTCAAAATTGACTAAAAATCACAGAAAAGTCTAGGAAAATGAAAAATTACCATATGAACAGTACATTTTCACGAAAGAATTTGTACCAATTAGACCATTTACTGTTCAAATGGGTATTTTTCCCTCATAAAGGAATTTGTATGCTTCAAATAGAAGTTGGTACAACTCGATTTCGATTTTTCTAGAATTAGTTAGGAATTTTCAAAGTTGGCCCGAAAAACTGTGAGTAGTAACTTTCTTCAAAATGAAAGTTTTCAAGTTAGTCCCTTTTAACAATTTGAGTTACTTGAGGCCATAATTTGGTTCCAACTCATCATAATGGAAGCTAAGAGGGATAAGAAAGAGATGTTACATTGTTGTGGTATCAGAGCAAAGGTTTAAGATTTGACTTGATTTGTAATGCATTATGTGCATTATTATTTGTTAAGTAGTGCATTGCTAAATGACATGTTGTGCACTAGTATTCAACATGCAATGCTTTGTATATTAAATGCTAATTGTTATGGTATATGTTGGTTGCCTCTTATGATGATATGCTAGTTAGTTATGTTTCATATTCATGAGCTTATGAATGAATGTGATTAGCTAAACATGAAAAGTTAAGTATATCAGTGTAGTGTCTGAAAAAGAGAAGGAGCTGGCACAAGAATTACTAGAATATGCATGGGATAACAGATATGAACGTTTAGAGTTTGATGTGATTGCTTCTCTACAATGCATACTGGATGCTAACATCCGAGGACTCCGTGAGCATACTGCTCTGCATGGACGAGGGTTTCGGTTAGCACATATCCAGTTGTGCCAGAGAGGCATATGAGCTAGATTAGATTGTTCAAGAATCTGTAAGTTCAGTAGAGATGCCGATACTGAAGGAAGCCCTTCTAGTAGAAGAAGAGGATCCAGAAAGGGGAAGAGAATCCCGGATACATTTCATCTGGATCAGGAACAACTATGATATTATCACCTCGAGATTCAAGCGAAATGCAAAGGCAATCAAAAGATTAAAGTTTAAACTATAGAATTTGCCCAGAGGAGATAGTTTACGGGAAAGTTAGACGTTGTAAATGGATTATATCAATTGTACCTTGGAATTAAATACCCATGGAATTTCAGAACTACTTTTCTCCTCAAAGACAAAGATTTTATTTAGTCGAATAGTAAAGGCCAGAGAGGCCTTTGAGCTTGAGTAGCCGCCAAAGGCGCAGTAGGGACTTCCTCCTCAGTTTAGATTGAAGTTAGAAAGTCCCTTAGTGATATTCTGATAGTCAGAAAGTTCTTAAATCTATTTCCAAAAGAGATCAACGGACTACCTCCAGAGAGTGAGGTGAAGTTTGCTATTGATTAAGTACTAGGAACGAAATCGAATTCCAAGACTTGGTACAGAACATTTTTAATTAAGAAGAAAGAGATAAAAGAATAGATAGAGGAGCTATTAGAGAAGGGGATTGTTAGACCTAGTGTCTCACCCTGGAAAGCCCAGTTTTCTTTGAGAAAGGAAAAACAAGAGTTTTAGATTGATCTCAGATTAGGCTACACTAGCTCCTAGTTAGAGCTAATGACATTTTTTTAAGATGGCTTTCCGTACAAGATACGAACATTATGAGTTTATAAGAGTACCATATGGTTTAATGAATGCCCCTGCAGTTCTCATGAACTACATGAACTGTGCATTTTGACGATACTTGGACTGGTTTGTTGTAGTTTTATAAATGATACCATAGTGCACTCCAGATCTTTAAAGGAATATAAAAAGGGCATCTGAGAATTTTTATAAATTGTTTTGAAAGAAAAATTTTTATGCTAAGCTCAGTAAGTTCTAGTTATTAAAGGTGAAATTCCTATGATAGGTGATCACTTAGGAAGAAGTCGCTGCGGACCGCGCCGAGTAGAGGTAGTACTGAGATCGAATCTCCCTAGGACAGCAAGAGAAGTAAAATTCCTAGGGCACGTGATCTTAGGAATGGGTCGCAGTAGATTACACCGAGTAAAAGCGGTATTGAGATAAGATCTGCCTAGGACCATAACCGAAGTCAAGAGCTTTCTGGGCCTAGCAAATTATTATAGATGTTTTATGCAAAACTTCTCTTGGAATGCCTTGCTACCAATTAAGTTCACTAGAAAACGCTTTAGCTAAAAAGGTATCTCTCTAGAGTATGGGATGGTGATTTTCCTATGCCAACGCCGCAGCTAGGCGTATGAAAATTAATGTCGCTGCAGTTAGACGAGCCATTTCCTGATAGATAGGAAGAAAGGTAAATCCTTGATAGACAAGGATATGTGGGACTAATTGCCCTAGTACAAGGCAAGCTACTTCCTGATAGACAGGGAGAAGCATATTCCTGATAGACAGGAATCAGATAGAACTCCAATGGGAAACCATTGTGAGCTTCTCATGTTGTCCCACAAGAGAAAGAAAGCAGTACAAGTAAGCCATATGGAATAAGCCATTCCCAATACGAAAAGAGAGAAAGTAAGTTAATAGCAGTCAAGGGAAAAATCCCTTGAATAGTTGGGTACTAGATAAATCAGTAAGATGAACAGAATGCAAGTTTAATGAATGCCCCTGCAGTTCTCATAAACTACATGAATTGTGCATTTTGGCGATACTTGGATTGGTTTATCGTAGTCTTATAAATGATACCATAGTGCACTCCAGATCTTTAAAGGAATATAAAAAGGGCATCCAAGAATTTTTTAAATTGTTTTGAAAGAAAATTTTTTATGCTATGCTCAGTAAGTTATAGTTATTAAAGGTGAAATTCCTAGGATAGGTGAAACTTATAGGATGCAAGTTATGAAGTCATGTTGTGAAACTTGAGTTTTGAAAAAGCATTACTCGAGTTTTATAACAAAAGATGGTCAATCTGTTGAGAGAAGCATGAAAGAAACTTGAGTTTTATAAATCATGGAACTCAAGTTGCTAAAACTTTAATGTCAAAACTTCCAGTTACAATTCAAGTTCTGTAAAACAGTTGTGAAACTTGATTTGTGAGATTTGGGAACTCGAGTTCTGATGTAGCAAGGTTCACCGTGTTCAAAAGCTTGAAACTCGAGTTCTGTTGTCATGGAACTCTAGTTGTCATAACTTAAACTGGAAACTCGAGTTTGTATTGAAAGTTCTGGGAAAACTTGAGTTCTACAAGATTAAAACTCAAGTTCTGAATCATAAAGTTCCTAGACAGAGGTTTTAAGCACAAAACTCGAGTTTTGTTAAACTGGAATTCAAGTTTTATAACATATTTTGAAAACTTGATTCTAGAAAAGTACTAAACTCGAGTTTTGAACCTAAAGACCAATTTTTCAGAATTTTCAAAGATATTTATAATTATTTCAAAATCCTGCCATATGAAATTTTAAACGCGATTTTGTTATCATCAAAACAAATCATCAACATCTTGGGCCTTAGATAATAAAAGTTGACCCAAATTGTGAACTTGGATTTTAAAACACGTAGCAAAAACGTTGTTACTGTTCACGGTTCCTTTTTCCAGATTTCTGACCCAACTTTGAAAATAATAATTAATTCTAGAACAATCAAAATGGAGTGGTTCCAATTTCTAAATTTAGATTATTATGTGACCTATGGGGTAAAAATACTTATTGGCCAAAAACTTGCGCATTTGAATCAGTTTATTCCAAAACCATTTACTGTCTAATTGGTCAATTCCAGTTTTTCCAGTTTTTACCTTAAACTTTGGAAATTCATATCTCTCAAAATACACATCCAAATTTCACAAACTTCATATCATTTTAAATCTCAGGATGTGTAGTTTTTTATTGGAATGTTTCAGCTCATTTCGAACTCGTTTGCTATTTTTCCTTGCCACATGAAGCAGTTTTATTTTTTAGGGCCTTTGGAACCCTTTAACTTTGAATACCAATTTTTGTTATAATTCACTAAAACCTCTTTTTGGTTCCTTAATTCTTATTTATCATGCATGCCTCATCACACATTCTCATGATACTTTGTGTAGAGGTTTAAAGTTACAACACATCATCAACCACATCAAGAGAGAGTTAGCAACTCAATATTTACACAAAAAACATGCAAGCAAGGAGCAACTTCTCCACTCATCTATAAATTTTCCCTTACCCTTGCTTATGCTTCCATCTACATAGTTAGTTGGGGGGAATGAGATTTGGAAATCCCAATAGCAAAACCACATAATCAAGATATTGTGAATGTGCATACATAACTTTATAGCATGTGTATAAACATAGAGACATGTGACACATAAACTTCACTTGAATATGCATATGGCCATAGCACAATAGTCACATTTCATACACAAATCATTCACTTCACTCATCATAAAAGTTCATGTAACATTCACAACTCATTTTCATAAACATAAAAGGAGATTAGTAGTTTTGCTACCTTTTCTTTACTTTCCTTTACCAAACTTTCAAGAGTGCTCTTGGATCTCTTACAAGTATGCTTCTTGGAGATCTTAAAACCCTAAAAATCATGCCATAACATCCATATAAACATGCCATTACCAAGATGCAACAAAATTTGTAAAAACGCATAGACCCCCTTTTGGTTTTCTAAGAGTCCTACAAGTTCAAGACTTGATTATTACGGCCCTTTAAGTTTCTAAAATCCATCTCTTTGCTTTACCCTAGACAAAACATCATTTTGAAGCCAATGGAACCATCAAAATACTCAAAAATACAGCCTTTCTATTTTTTCTTTAAACCTCTACACAAAGTATCATGAGAATGTGTGATGAAAACAACAAAATTGAGGAAAGGAAAGGTTTTTCAACTTTGTTCATGAAAACATGTGTTTCCTTGCTTCCAAAACCCCTTTTCTTAACTTTGATCTACTCAAACACACCTTCCCTTAGACTAAAAGAAATTTGGGCAGCATCTCCCTATAAACTTGAGCTTTCTAAAATTTTACAACAACTCAAACCAACCAACAACAAAGTTCATACTACTCAAAGAGTAACTTGTAACCGTTTACCACTTTAAAAACCTTCTCTTTTCCATATTCAACTCTTGAAATCCTAGCCATCATCTTCCAAAAGAGAGGCTCATTCAAGAAACTAAACCCAGAAGAAGGTAGTAGAGGTTGCAAGACTCAAGAGAAGAGGAAGATTTGGTTGCTAAAACTCCCTACCTAGAGTTATGAAAGCTTGAAGCTCTTCTTTCTTGCTTATGGGAGGCTTGATTTTTAGAGAGAAGGAGGAGAAAAATCTGCCCAAATAGAGAGAGAGAGTGCACGGCCAAGTGATGGAGGAGAGAGGGAAATTTGCTTTATGTAAAAGCCTCTTTTAAAATAGATGGTTGAGATTAATATTTAATGGTTAAGTTTTCGCTTGAGATTGTGCCACTTGTCAAGCTAATGTGGAGGGTGAAAAAGGTGTCATAATTACTCTCAACTACCACATTAATGACTTAGTTGGGTTGACTAGATCCATCTTGTCCTGTTACTTGATCCGGTGGCACGTATTTTCATAAAGTTCCCTTTATACGAGTAATTATCTTTTTACTTTTCCAGAGACTTTCTCTCTCATGTGGCACCATTCCCTAGGCCTCCTTGCCTAGGTAGCTTCATGTCCTAGCCCACAGCATCTCCAGGTTTCCCTCGTAACTCGTCAAGATTCCTCTATTTGGTGCAACACCATAAAATGTGCATCCGTCGGCCAATTTGACTTAAGGGCATGAAAAAATTCTATATTTTTCCCTGATACTCCAGCCCTTTTCTGTTCCTCCAAATTCTTCCTGGTTTTTTCAGTAATTAATTTTCTAAGAAAATACTTTTTTGGGGCTTTCGAGCACTGTTGTTCTCCGTACTTTGAAACTGCCCACTCTGGACACTAGGTAATAATTTTATTAATTACATTATGATCCAACTAAACTTTTCTCAGTTCGGGTCTCCGGAATTTGAGAACTCTTGCTGTGTTAAATAATTAGTTCTCAGTTGCCTTAGCTCTTAAATCTCTTAAATACGAAAATGCCACTACTTATCTTACTTTCCTCAAAATTACCAAAATGCCACTACCTTTTCTACTTTTGCTATAATTACCAAAATGCCATCACTTCTTCTACTTTTCTTAATTCCAACTTCACCCTTGGTTGACTTTTGACATTTTGGGCCAACTTTGACTTCTTAGTCAACTTTGACTTTTGGGTTGACTTTTTACTTTTGGACAAAATGTCCTTATTATTTGACCATTTTGCCCTTGGATTATTCTTACTTAAAATCCTTAAGACTAGGGACTAGTCAATCATGATTTTTTTTGTCTAGGGGCATTTTCCTTTCTATATTTCCATATCCATGTGCAATAAATCATCACATAATTTAGCGACTTATCCTCTATTTCCACTCGTAGGAATATATGAATATTACAAGAACAGTATTGCAAGGTTACCCTACTGAGCACAATGGAAAATAACCTAATGTGTCAGTATGAAAAACATCTAAATGCACATGCCCTGGGGGCAACCCTCAGAGATAAGTTTGGTGGAACATGACCACCAAACTTAGGAGGCTGACGACCAAGTTTTACACGTATAAGCTTCAGGATAATACACCCATGAAGTAGCACCTTTGAGATATGTCAAACATGATTAGAGAGCTCCAAGAAGCTGGACATACACTGACTGATAAGCAGTAAGTGCATGCTGTAATTAGATCACTTCCCTATAGTTGGGAACATATGAAAGTCAACTCAACACATAACGATAACATTATCATTCTTGATGATGTTGTGAAGCACCTTGAGCTTGAGGATGAACGCCTGAAGGCATATAAGATTTCTGGGCATGCCTATTACACCGAGGATGCTGGCCCTTCCAATGGTAAGCTCGATTTTAAGAAGTACAAGAAATTTCATGGAAAAGGCAGGAATGATGTCTCTAGATTCAAAAGGGATAGGAAGCAATTGAAGAAGAAAGGATCTAAAGGTACCATGAAGGAAGTTGACTTGAATAAGGTCAAATGATAGGCCTGCTAAACCTTGGGTCACTTTGCAAGGGATTGCCTTGAGCAAAATGACTATGGAAAGACTCAGGCTCAACAGACCATGTAATGAATGATCGGGGATCCTTCGTGGATTACTTCCAGTTGCCGTATCAATGCAAATGGTTTTATGTTGGCAATAACGCAAAGATCGAGGTCAAAGGCATAGGCACCTGTAGATTATCTCTGCGTGGTGGAAAGAGCTTAATCTCACATGATGTGCTTCATGTAACACTCCTTATTTTCCCCTATAAGATTAATATTAGATTACTGTTGAACCACTTTAGGGCCTTAGTTAACTTAAATTAACCAAAGAAGTGAACTTGAAAATTTCAAAAACAAAGTTACTATTCACTTGGTCATTTTCCAGATTTCTGGCCCAACTTTGATAAATCATAACTAATTCTAGAAAAATTGAAATGGAGTAGTTCAAATTTCTATTTGAAGCTTATAAAGTGATCTATAGGGGGAAAATACTCACTGGTTCCAAAAATTGCCCAATTGATAAAGTTTATTTCGTGAAAATCATTGTTCATTTGGTAACTTTTGAGTTTTCCAGATTTTTCTCTTAACTTTGGGAAATCATAATTCCTTATCTACACATCCAAATTTAACAAAGTATTTAACTGGAAACTATCAGCTCAATCAGAGTTTATTTGCTATTTTTCATCGTCACTTGAAGACAGGACTACGTTATGGGTCTTGTAAGCCCCTTTACTTAAAACTTGTCATTTCTAAAATTTGATAAAGCTTCTTGTTACCACTCTTAAACTTCTCTTAATGCATGATGAACTCATCTAGTTCCTAGGTTCATTATCATTCATGCATACACATTTGTTTTATTAATTATTATGTAGGAGTTTAATTTACATAACTACAACATTCCTCAACATAACCTTCAAACATTATACATAATTTTCACAAGCAAGATCATCATAATATGCCATCTTCAATCACCATAAACGTTGCTCTTACCCTTGCTTGTGCTTGTACCTAAAATGGTTAGTTGGGGAGGGTGAGATTCAAAGAAATCCCAGTAGTAAACACTCTAATAATACATCTACATGCATGATTATTTAATGAAATCAAGTATGCCATGTAAAAATACAATCAATCAAGTTTCCACCAAGTCAGGTCAATCATTGCATAACCATCATGCTTTCACACAAGTAAGGTTTCATAATTTAAATGGCTACAACCACACAACAAACATAGCAATTAACACATACATGTAATAAATGCAAAGTAGATACCAAAGTTAGGAGTGTTTCTACCTTGTCCTCTTAATTCCCCCTTGAAGTTCTCTTGTTAATCTTTTTCAAATATTTCTTTGGTATTTAAACTTCCTAAACATTACATAAGAACATCATCAAGCACAAGCCATCAACTTTGCAAGAAAACCATAAAATGCAATATTCTTCCTCTTGCACTCTTACGCTCCCTAGAAGTTGGAAACTTACTTAAATGATTTTCAATGCTTCCCAAAACTTTTCCTCACTTATACCCTACACAAATTTGCCTTCTAAACTCAATGGGAGCATCAAAATCATCAAAATCACACTCCTCCTACCCCATATAGATCTGGACGAAAATCTGTCAAAGTAAAGAGGAAGTGATTTTTCAAACTTTCATCATATATAACAACATATTCTTGATCCCAAAACACTTCTCATGGATTATTTACTCAAAAACAACTCTTCCTCATCAAATATCAAATTAGACAGCACCTCCCTTTAGGGTTTGAGATTCCAAAAATTAATACAAACAACAAACCCAAGCAATATATACATCAATATATTCCTTATCATTCAAGGAGTGTTTTACAACCTTTAATTTCTTCTAAATACCTGTATTTTCCATTTTTCCTATAGAGCCAAAATCAAAAATTTAAAATGATAGAAAGGTAGAGGAAGCTCCAAGGATCAAGAATATGTGTAGGATTGCATAAGAGAACCACTTACCTTGGAGTTTTGTGAAATTTTCCTCTCCTTCTTCTTCCTCCTTGCTTTCATGCCATTTGCTCTCATTTTCAGCTGAAAAAGTCAGTCTTCAGATGGAGATAATGAAAATGTCTTTTAATTACAAGAAGAAATAGGTGGAAGGTTGAGATTCAATCTTACAAAAATATCTTAATCTAATGGCTTATATTCTTCCACCACTTGTAACACCTTGTGGCTTCTCATTGGCTCTCATAAAGTGGGTGTAATAATGGATAAGAATCTGGTTGGAGACTTGGTTACTCCGACCGAACCAAATTCCATTCTGTTACTTCTACTGATTACACTTTTTACCTGAACATAACTTTACTCCGGTAAATTTTCCTTTACTCTTCTGGAGATATTTTATTCCTCTTTTAATCTCCATAATTCATTTACTATTATGGCAAAATATTTATCCAAAAAATACCCTTGATATTCATCCGAAATTAACAGGGTAATTTTATCCTACCGAAAATCACTGCCGAAAATCACTTTTAGGGTATTAAAAATTTCTATGATTTTTACTAATACTCTAGCCCTTTTCCTTTCATCAAATTGCCCTCTGGATTGTCTAAAATTAATTTTTGAATAAAATTATATTTTCAGGATTTTCGAGTATTTTTCCTCTGTTCTAGCAATTCACCTTAATCGTATATTGGGCAATAATTTTATAAAATAATATAAAATTCACTTTATTTTTCTTTGCCCTAAACCCAACTAATTAAACTCTCCTAATACCTCAAATAATTATTTTCGGCCATTAAATCTTCAAAATTCTATAAATAAAAATCTAGGTTGATTTTCAGCAATCTGTCAAATTGCTATTAAACAGTGAGTTCTGCTCTATATTTTGGGTATATTTGACTTTTTCTGATATTTTGGTCAACTGTTTGACTTTGACTTTTTCAAATGACCAAAATGCCCTTACATATCTCTTAATCACCAAAATGCCTTTACTTTGTCTATTTTTTCGTAATTCCCATTTTACCCTTGACTTTTTTGCCCTTAGTCTTTTCGTGTAATGACATCTAGGTCCTTCCCAGAAGGTCACCCATCCTTACACTACTCCAGCGTGAGCACCTTAACTATGGAGTTCTCATAAAATTTCTCCCGCTGAGCCACTCTACTTTGGGTTTTCCAGCCCATCAGCATAATCTTTTTTCATGCTTTCTATCTGTGGGCTCTAACTCAACTTTTGATTATCGGTTTGGCCCTTTATGTCTAATGACCATATTGACCTTGATCTTTATACTTAATGACATTTATGTCCCTAGCTTATGTATTTAGAAATTTCAAAGCCTTAGGACTAAAATGACCAGGGTCTCTTTGATCCATTGACATCTTCTCATTCTGTACTTTTATTTCTGAGCCTTATGTCATCTCATATCAATTTGCCCACTATTTCAATTTACAAAATAGGGTGGACATTACACTTTATACACCGGACATCAAACGGAATTTAGTTTCTATACCATGTCTTTTGAATTATGTGTTTGATGTGAAATTTCATGGCAAGGTTGCTGACATTTTATAGCAACGAGACATTTTACGGTTTAGCTTTCCTCTTAGTAAAGTTCTTTGTAATGGATGTTATTGTTAATCTTAACTTGCATAACTCTTTCGTTAGTTCCTCCAATATAACTGTTGATATGAATATCTTGTATGCTATACTAGGGCACATAAGTCAGAATCAAATGATTAAATTAGCAAAAGAAGGTTTACTAGGTGAATTTCCAAACATGAAAATGGCCTTATGTGAAAGTTATGTAGCTGGCAAGGCAACTAGAAAACCTTTCAGGATAGGAATTAGAGCTAAAATCCATTAGATTTGGTCTATTCTGATATATGCAGTCCCATGAGTGTGAGGGTTAGGCACGGAGCTTGATATTTTATTACCTTTACTGATGAGGTTTCATGATATGGTCACGTCTATTTGATCTCACATAAGTCTAAAGCACTAGAGTGCTTTAGACAATACATGAATGAAGTGGAGAATCAAATGGAACATCAAATTAAAGCATTAAGTATTGACTGTGGTCATTAATACTTATCAGATCAGTTCAAAGAGCTTTATGAAGAAAAAGGGATAATTAGTCAACTAACTATCCTTGCACTCTATATCAGAAAGAAGTGCCTGAAAGAAGAAATAAAACTCTTTTAGACATGGTTAGGTTAATATAGCTCAAACAAACCTACCAATTTCGTATTAGGGTGATGCTTTAATAACAGCAGCCTTTATACTTAATCGTGTACACTGAAAAGTAGTCACTTCCACACCCTATGATTTATGGATGAAACACAAGCTAGATCTAAGTATCTTAAGACTCTGGGGGTTGACTACTTATGTTCATGATGATTCCCACGAGTATGGGAAGTTGGGTCCTAGAGGAAAGAAATGTATCTTTATAAGATACTCAAAAGAATCAAAAGGATACGTTTTCATAGGTGAAATGAAGATGGAACTGTAACTGAAATTGAATCAAGGGACGCTGTATTTTTTGAAAGTGAACTTCCTGGTAGAGGAGAGATAGATTGAACATTATCTCTTCATGAGATAAAAGAACAAGGTAGTGCAGATCGATCTAATGATCCCCAATCATCTCAATATATCGATCTGAGTGGGAGATCAGAAGGCTCAGAAAGGACTTTACAAAGGCTAAGACAAAAGAAATGAAAGAGATAAGAGGTCTTGAGTGATAGGGGAAATGTATAAAAGAGGCGCTTCCCAATAGAAGGGGAAGCACTCATGGTCACTCTGGATGGAGACGATGAGCCAAGTTCTGTACAAAAAGCCTTGTTGTGCTCTACCAAAGATGAATGGAAGAAAAGAATGGAAGAAGAGATTGATTCAATGAAAAATAATCAACTTTAGGAACTTATTGATCTAACAAAAGGTTGGAATGCTATTGAGAACAAATGGGTTCTCAAAATAAATGGAAAAGAGGATGGATCGATTGACAAGTACAATGCACGTTTAGTAGCCAATGGGTAGATACAATAGGAAGGTATCGATTACAAGGACACCTTCTCACCTGTTGTACGCTTTAATTCTATAAGACTGATTCTAGCAATTGTAAATAATTTAGATTTGGAGTTACATCAAATTGATGTGAAAACTGCATTTCTAAATGGAGGCTTGGATGAAGAAATCTATATGGAACTACCAATAAGTTTCGTAAAGAAAGGTTCAGAGAGTAAAGTTTGTAAGCTCAAAAAAGTCGATTTATAGACTGAAGCAATCATCCAAGCAGTGGTACTTGAGGTTTCACAAGGCAATAACATCATACATTTTTGAAATGATTGAAGAAGACCACTGCTTCTACAATAAGCGGTTTGATGATAACTTTGTGATGTTATCATTATATGTAGACGATATACTATTGGCCGGAAATAGCCAAAATTTGAACTTAGCTATTATAAAATGGTTGTCATCAAATTTTGAGATGAAAGACATGGGAGAAGCAGAATATATACTTGGAGTAAAATCCAGAGGGATCGCTCAAAGAGAATTCTATCTCTTTCACAGGAGAATTACGTTAAGAAAATTCTTGAGCTATTTAATATGAGTGACTGGATTCCCTTAGACACCTTGGTAGCTACTGGAGTTAGCTTGAATATTGAAATGTGTCCCAAGACTGAATCAGCTAAGAAGAGAATGGAAAGAGTTCCTTATGCTAGTACCGTTTTAAATATAATGTATCTATGATGTGTACAAGACCAAATATTTGTTTCGCAGTTGGACTGGTGAGAAGGTTCCAGTCAAATCCTGATGAATAACATTGCAAAGCTGTGAAAAGGATTATACGATACTTAAAGGCACAACGAATCATGCACTGACTTATCAAGGAAGTGATTTGCAGCTCATTGGATACTCTGATGCTGATGTAAGCGAAGATTATAAATTCTTGCTGAATAATGGTGCCATAAGTTAGAGTAGCAAGAAGATGACGTGCATAGTCCTGCATTCAATGGAAGCTGAGTTTGTTGCTTGCACTGCAGTAGTGCAAGAGGTTATATAGCTGAAAAAGTTTATTGAACACCTTGGATTTGGAAATGAGAGTACAAATCCTATGTTAATATATTGTGACAATACTGTATCCATAGCCTACACAAAAGATCCCAAATGTCATATCAAGACTAAGCACATTGATATTAAATATAACTTTGTGAGAGATTATGCAGCATAAAAAGTGATTAATATGCAACACATTTCGACCAAGAATATGGTGCAGACCTCTTGACTAAACCAATAGCCAAAGAAATGATTGAGAAGCATGTAAGGGCTATTGGTATGCGCAAAATGTAAAATTACAGACAATGTGTATTGAATTTATGATTGAAGTATGCAAATTTTCATCATTGATTCATTCGTCGTGTATAAGTATACAATATCTAGTGTAACACACCTTAACTAACCCCTTTAGCTTTATTTTATATCATTATGGAACCATTCTTGGGCCTTGAATAGCTTAAAAAGTCAAAAGAAATCAAATATGAAAATTTGATTTTTAAAAGTTACTATTCATTGAATTTTGGCCAAACTTTGAAAATTCATAACTAATTGTCGAAAAATAGAAATTGAGTGGTTCCAATTTCTATTTGAAGCTTACAAGAACCTCTAAAGGGTAAAAATACTCATTGGATCATTAACTTTCCCATTTGAATTATTTTATTACACAAAGTTGCACTGTTTACTTGGTAATTTTTCATTTTCCCCAGGTTTTTCTGTGATTTTTCGCCAACTTTGGAACATCATAAATCCTCGTACAAATCTCCAATTCCAGTGTTCTTTAGCCTGTTTTAAAGCTTGTAATGTGAACTATGTTTTTGGAAAATTTCAGCTCATTTGGAGTCCATTTTCTCTGTTTCACAATAGGTCAAATTATGGGGTTTGACCAACTTTACATTTACCAATTAGTCAAACTTGTTACTTTCTAACTTCATAATTTAACATACTAACTTCTAAGCCTCTTTTGCTCATGATCAACCATGCAATTGAGTATTCTTAAAGCATACATTAGCTACTTCATAGCAACCAAACATGCATGAGTTTAGTTTACATATATTACATAACAATCCTTAATCATAATAACATTAAGTTTACAACATCAAACCATAATCATAAACATATAAAAATCTTGCTTCAAGCATCATTTACTTTCTCCTTACCCTTTGATGAGCTTCCACCTAAAAATGGTTAGCGGGGGAGAATGAGATTTTTGAAAATCCCAATAGCAAAACTATCTAATATACTTCATAAAATGCATGACAACTTTTCATATAAATGTGGAATAATAAAAGTGCAACATAAAACACATAAATGCATATGGCCATAGCATGAACATGAACACGTCAGCACTTTTATCATCATAAATTTCAAATCAAGTCATGCATCATTCAAAAGAATTTTCATAATAACTTAGATTAGAGTTAGATGGTCTTGCTACCTTGAGTATTTAGTTTTCCCTTAACTTGTATGCTCTCTTGCTCACTTGGAAACTTACTTCCTTTCACCAAAATTTTGCCTACACAATTGACAACATAATGGCCATCAAACACATGCCATTTCCATGGCAAATAGCAATGTAATTCTCCCTTAATCATCCCCTTAAACTTAATAAACCTTAAAACCTTAAATTTGTCTTTAACACTTTCTAATGTTTCCCTAAACTTGTGGTCACTTTTACCCTACACAAAAACACATTTTGAACCCATTGGAAGCATCAAAATCATCAAAAGAACATTCCTACCTCAAGAACCATACCTGGCCGACACATGCATAAAACCATCGACATGAATTTTTCCAACTTCTAACACTTATGCCATCATATTCTTGATCTCAAGCTCATTTTCATGGATGGTAAAGCTTGATTTTAACTCTCCCGTATCAAGTAAAAATTTGGGCAGCATATCCCCTTAAAAGTTCATCATCCCAAATTTTACAAAATCCAAAAACAAGCTCAACCAACCACAATGTATACATCAAAAGGCTCCTTAGCTTACAATACAAGGAGACTTTTGCAACCAATCAATGGCTCTAAATCCCTCTCTTTCTCACTTTTCCTCTCAAGAACCCTAAGCATGAAACTTGAGAAAGAGAGACCAAATCAAAATTCCAATCCATGAAAGTTGTAGAGAAAAGCACAATGAAGAGATTCATGTATAGTTTCAAGTGCATCAACCTCTTACCTTTGATTTTCTTCAAGCTTTTCTCCTCTTCTCTCCAAGAAAAATGGTGTCCTCTTCTCCCTCAAGTTCTAACAGCAAATGTCGGCCAAGATGGAGAAAATGAGGGGGGAGATCTGTTTATAAAAATCCCTCACGAAAGATGAAAGGCTAAGATTACTTCTTAATAATTAAGCTTCATCTAAGGGCTTAAACTTAGCCAACTCTTAAAGATATGCTTGCTTCTTATTGGCCTATCAAAATTGATCATAATTGCTATTGATACCTTGTTTTGATGATAACAAAGTTTTAATCCAAGGTTACATGGCAGGATTTGGAAATGACTTTTGAAATTTTGAAAATGAGTTTTACAGTTCAACTACCCGAGCCAGATGCTGCAGAACTCGAGTTGCATGCCTATATTTTTGAAAACTTTCAGATGAAACTTGAGTTGCCAACTTCAAGTTGTGATGACTCGAGTTACACACTTTGCAGAACTCGAGTTGCATGCCTTAAGCCTTCTGTCTAAGCAATTTCATGTGCAACAACTGGAGTTAGGAGGTTTAGAAACTCGAGTCACCTTGAACTTGCATCATCAACTCGAGTTTTTCAGCTTCAAGTTTTAATGACTCGAGTCACAACCTTTTTGTAACTCGAGTTGCATTTCCAAAAATGTGTTTTCTAGGAACCCCATGTGCTAGAAGTCGAGTTGAACAGTTGGAAAACTTGAGTTTCACAAAACTCTCAAGGACAACTCGAGTTTCCCACTTCAAGTTTTAACAACTCAAGTTCCAAGGCTCTAAAACTCGATTTTCGTGTCCTTAAACCTTTGAAGAAGATTTTACATCAATAGAACTTGAGTTGCACAACTAATATTTCAAAAACTTTCAAGCATGAACTTGAGTTATAGCTTTCAAGTTTTAATGACTCGAGTTGCTCTCTTTTCAAAACTTAAGTTGCACAACATGATTTCACAACTTGCATTGTGAACTCAAGTTTTCCAAATAAAAGTTCTCTTAACTCGAGTCAGACACTTTGAAAAACTTGAAGTTTTATCACATAACGTTTTGAATTGTTGTGAACTCATGAGACCGAACTCGAGTGACAAACTCTCACAACTCAAATCCTACCTTATCTAACAGCAGTGTCTGACATGGAACTTCGCTTTTACCAAATCCTTCCTTATTTCTGTCAAAGATTTTTAAATCCTACCTGCCACCATAAATGCTTGTTTACTAACCTATGAAATAGGAAAAGCTTCACCTACTGAAGATCTTCGACAAACGAGAAGCAATTAGAATTTTCAGTCTTCACCAACGTCGAAGGATTTCATTTATTGCCGCATTCAATGCTCTCACCAACCAGAGACAACAGATATTCCATCTGAGTAATGGATACTTGGCTCTCTCTAATGGATATATTCAAAAGACTTCATCTATAAATAGAGAAGCATTAAAGATGGAAGAGGCGATGATCAACAACGCTATTATTCATACGCTCTCTATCTCTTACCTTCTGTAAACACTCAATATTGTTCAGTGAGCTTCATTGTTTATCATATCTACTCTTTTGAGAGTTTAAACTCGTGATTCATTCTTATACATGCTAAGAAACTCAAAGTTGGGGCTTTGAGTTTATTGGGCTGTGAGGATTGTTAAAAAACAGAGAGTGAATATCTCTGTTATCTTGCAAATAGTGAGGGGGAGAGTGACTCCTTAATTGTAAAGGCTTGTGAACCCTGATTGTTTATGTTTAGTGGATTACAAATCTCATAGGAGTTCTGAGGACAGGACGTAGGTCAGAGTAGACCGAACAAGGATAAATCACCGTGTCTATTTCTTCTCTGAACCTTCGGTGACTTTGTTTTTATTTTTGTGATTTGAGTCTTAAATTTCAATTGTGACCAATTCACCCCCTCTTGGTCAAATTCTGCACTAACAATTGCTGTAACTAAGGGGTTAGAAATCTAGTTTGGCTAACCAAACTGGATCCCTTTCGATTACTTTTACCGATTACACTTTTTACCAGAAAACATAACTTTATTCCGGTAAATCTTTTTCTACTTTTCTAAATATGTTTTCTTCCCCATTCAATCCCTATATTTTCCTCTTGAATATGGTAAATTTATTATCCCAAAATACCCCTTGATTTTCTCAAAATTTAACAGGATTATTTTATCCTGTCCAAAACCCTTGAAAACGTGCAATCGAAGGGAAAAATACTTTTAAGGCTTCAAAAATTTCTACATTTTTCACTGGTACTCTAGCCCTTTTTCTTTTCCCAAAATTCCCTCTAGATTGCCTAAAATATATTTTTGAAATAAATTACATTTCGTAGATTTTCGGGTTTTTTCCCATTTTTTTGGGAAAATCGCCTTAATTGTATATTGGGCAATAATTTTATTAAATACTATAAAATTTACTTTATTTTTCTAGGACTGAACTCGACTGATTAAGGTCTCTTGATACCTTAAATAATTATTTTCAGCCATTAAATCTTCAAAATTCTATAAATAAAAATATATCCTGATTTTCAGCAATATGTTAAAACTCTGTTTATCAGTGAGGTCTTCTTTATCTTTTGGGTATCTATGAATTTTTCTGATATTTTGGTCAACAGTTGACTTTTTGAGTTTGACTTTGACTTTGTCAAATGACCGAAATGCCCTTATACTTCTCTTAATGACCAAAATGTCCTTACACTGTCTAACTTTCCGAAATTCCCATTTTACCCTTGACCTTTTCACCATTGATCTTTTGTATAATTACCTTTGGGTCTTTCCCAGTTGGTCACCCATCTTGAGATTGCTCTAGAGCGAGCACGCTTAACTGCCGGGTTCTCAGAGCCAGATCTGACTTTGGGTCATTCAACCCATCAGCATCAACTTTTTCTATGCTTTCTACCATATGCTCTAACTTAACCTTTGACTAATGGTTTAGCCCTTTTTATCCAATGACCATATTGCCCTTGGTCTTTATACTTAATGACATTTATGTCCCTGGCTTACATTCTTAGAAATTTCAAAGCCTTAGGACTAAATTGACCAGGGTATCTTTGGTCCATTGACATCTTCTCTTTCTGTACTTTTATTTCTGGGACCTAACTCATCTCATAACTATCTATTTGGGCTCTATTTCACTTTACAGAAAATAGTGGATATTACATCTCATAACTTTTGTATAGGCAGGTTAGGTAGGCTCTCTCACACGAGCTACCACCTTTGATACTCAGGAGGAGTATGTAAAGATAAGACACTTGTATTCACCAGTAAGGTAGTAGAAATACTGATATGGTAGAGAAGAAATACAAGTTATATCGTCTCGGTAATTGTGTAGCGTGTCAAGATGAGATCCAATGTATGTACATATAAAATTTGGATCAAATCATGGGGACCCGCTCCTATAATGCCTATTACCAGACCACAAATTCTTCAATACTGACGTCACATAAGATTTTGAGGAAACTTATGCTCCAGTGGCTAGACTAGAGGCTATACGTATCTTACTGGCTTTTGCTTGCTTAATGGATTTTAAACCTTTTCAAATGGATGTCAAAAGTGCTTTTCTAAATGGGTTTACCATGGAGGAAGTTTATGTTGAACAACCTCCTGGTTTTGAAGATGTTTCCAAACCAAATCATGTATACAAACTTAAGAAAGCACTTTATGGCTTAAAACAAGCATCTAGAGCATAGTATGAAAGGTTAAGCAATTTCTTAATCAAGAAAGGTTTTGTTAGCGGAAAAGTGGATACAACCTTGTTTATCTAGCATTCCAAATTAGATATGTTAGTAGTACAAATTTATGTTGATGACATCATTTTTGGTGCCACTAATAATGACCTCTGCCAAGAGTTTGCTAAGATGATACAGGATATCTATGATGGGAGAACTCATCTTCTTCCTAGGTCTCCAAATCAAGTAATAGAAGAATGACATCTTCATCAGCCAAACTAAATATCTAAATGAGCTGTTAAATAAGTTTGGTATGGACCAGTGCAAGAGTGCTAGCACTTCTATGAGCTCCACTATACTACTTGATGCTGACATAAATGGCAAAGATTATGATATCAAGAGATATAGAGGAATGATTGGTTCATTACTCTATCTCACAGCAGGCAGGCCAGATATACAATTCAGTATTGGGATGTATGCATGTTATCAAACAGCACCAAAAGAATCACATACTGAGAATGTAAAGAGAAGTTTCAAATATCTTGTAGGTACCATTAATCTTAGAATATGGTATCCCAAGGGAAGCAGTGAAGAACTGATTGCATATTCAGATTCTGACCATGCTAGTTACAAGACTGATAGAAAGAGTACAAGCGGTCAATGTCAATTCCTCAAAGGCTCTTTAGTACCCTGGTTCAGTAAGAAGCAATCTACTGTATCATTATCATCAACAGAAGCTGAATATATTGATACTGCTAGCTGTGTGCTTAAGTGCTTTGGATGAAACAACAACTCCAAGACTTGGCAATGAATCACACTGAAATTCCCATTTTCTATGATAACATAAGCACTATCAATCTTGCCAAGAATCCGGAACATCATTCACGGACCAAGCATATTGATATACGTCATCATTTCATTAGTGATCGTGTACAAAGGAAGGACATCAAAGTTATGTTTATACCAACTCATCTGCAGTTAGTTGATATTTTCACCAAACCTTTAGCAAGAGAACCTTTCATGAACATAAGAAGAGAATTGGGAGTGGTCAATCCCAATGAACTGTAAGTAATGTAAGTTTAAATAATGGTTTTGATGATTAATGTAACTAACTTAAGTGGTAAGTTTCATTGAAAAGTTTTTGCAGGAAAATGTATAACACTCAGTGCCTGATAAACAGAAAACTCGAGTTCTCATACATGAAGGCCAAGAAATGGTCAAGAACTCGAGTTCTGTAGGAACCCAACTCGAGTTAAATGAATCTAAAGAAAAGGAATCAAAGAAAATACAACACTCGAGTTTTAAGTATCAACAACTCGAGTGTTGGCAAACTTGACCTGAGGAATTCGAGTGCTTAAAGAAAGAAAGGTAAAACTGGAGTTCTCAACAGGTCACAACTCAAGTTCAGGTAAGTGTTCTTGATTAAAATACTCAACACTTGAGTTCTTAGTAAGTGTAACTCGAGTGATTTAACTTTACTCTGTGTGTACATAATTGCATCGTTCATCAACTCGAGTTTTTGCATGCACAACTCTAGTGTTGAATATTCAACTCGAGTTCTTGAAGGAAGTTAACTCGAGTTCATGAATTGCGTCCAAGCTTTTGAGTTACTCGACACTCGAGTTCTAAATAACACAACTTGAATGCTGATAAAGTGTTTTTTAAAACCCTCTTTCTGTTCATCACTCGAACCCTAAAACCTTCTTTGCCACCTCGAGTCCTCTCAAATTCTCTGATCCCCAATTTATCAATCCTTTGCACCATTGCTCTAAATTGATTCCCAAAAACCCTTACTCACAAATTTTACCTCAATCACTCGCCCTTTCATCGTTGATTCGCAAAATGGCTAGAACGAGAGTCACATCTGACAAACCCTCCAATGGAAATAAAACGACTTCAAAGTCCCAAAACACTCAACCTCCAGCCAAAAAGGTTTGAATCAATGTGCCCATGAACCATTAGAAGAGGAAACTATTGCTCCTCTGGTCAGAAAGCCAAGATAAGCTCAACCCAACTCCATTCTCAGTAAAAAGGAAGAGGGAATAGAACCGCTAGTGTGACACCTCCTATTTTTCCCTATATCCTCATAATTAGATCACTTTTCAACCACTCTAGGGCCTTGGATAACTCAACATGGCCTTTTCTTAGTGAACTTGAAAATTTCAAAAAAAAATGATGCTACTGTTAACTAGCCCATTTTTCAGATTTATGGCCCAAATTTGAAAATTCATATTAAATTCTAGAAAAATTGAAATGAAGTGGTTCCAATTTCTAAATTAACCTTATTAAGTGATCTAGGGGAAAACACTCATTAGGTCTAATCCTTACCCATTTGAATCAGTTTATTCCATAAAAATTGTAGTTCAAATGGCAACTTCCAATTTTGCCAAATTTTTCCTTAAATTTGGAAAATTATATCTCTTAAAGTACACATCCAAATTTCACAAACTTTATATCATTTTAAAGCTTAGGATGTGTAGTATGTAACTGGAAAGTTTCAGCTCAATCGGAGCTTGTTTGCTATTTTTATCATCATTTGAAACAGATCAGTTTTTAGGGCCTTTGGAACCCATTTTCTTTGAAAACTACTTTTTCTTAAAAATCACCAAAACCTCTTTTGGTTTATAAACCAACCCCTTGTCATGCATGATTACTTCCTTATCATTCTTTAGCTTTTCTAACCCAATGATCATGCATGCATCATCACATATCCACATACTACTTCAAGTAGGGTTTTAGGATTACAAAACTTCAATAACTTGTAGGTAGATCTTAGCAAATCATAATATTGTACAAAAATTCACTCAAGCAAGAACATCATCTTCATTCATCAATAATCATTTCCTTAACCTTGCTTGAGCTTCCACTTACATGGTTAGTTGGGGAATAATGAGATTTTGCAAATCCCAATAGCAAAACTAGCTAACAAAACTTGTGAAAGTGCATGTAATGCTTTTAAAAAATGCGGTATGATCAAGGTACATGTGACATGTTCAAACATTACATTAACATGCATATAGTCATAGCAATCAAAGTTACATATCATACACATAACAACAAGCTCATACATCATAGAATAATTCACCATTCGCACAAGTTCATAAACTATTTTAGAAGAGTTAGTAGTCTTGCTACCTTGTCTCTTTAATTTCCTTTGTAACTTGAGTCCTTTTTTTCTTACTCTCCCAATGAGTTCTTTCGATTCTGAACTTCCTAAACACCATACAATAATAGCTCATAAATTTCCAGCCATCAACAACGCAAGAACAACAAAAAAACGCAATACAATCCTTATTGCCCTTTAAAGACCCTTAAGCTTTGGAAATTTGTTCCTTTGATTTCCAATGCTTCCAAAATAATTTTCTTACTTTTACCCAAAACTTCATCTAAAGCAAGTGGAAGCATCAAAATTATCAAAAACACATTCCTTTTATTTTTTTCCCTTAGGTGCCGAAAATCAGAAAAATAAAGGGAAAAGGAGTTTTTCAACATTTAACATGTGTTTTTTTATATTTATGCTTCCAAACCACTTCCTATACATCATATAGCTCAAATACAACTCTTCCCCTTTCCATACCAAGGTGGACAACACCCTTCTCTTAGCTTTAGGGTTTCAAAAATTCTTACAACAACAAAAACAACCAACAACATATACCAAACTACTCTTTACTACTCAAGAAAGGACTTGCAACCATTTACTACCTCTAAAACCTTCTCTTTTTCATTTTCATGTCTTGAAACCCTAACTTTTCATCTTCAAAAAGAGGGCTTTACTCAAGAAAATAATCCAAGAGGAAGGTAGTAGACGTTGCAAGGAGTAGGAAAAGGTAAAGAGTTGGTTGCTTGGATGGTTACCTTGATGTTGTGCGAGCTCTTTTCTTCCTCTTCCTTGGGAGCAAAATGGCAAAATTTCAGACTTGAGAGGGGGAGGAGTGACCGGCCAAACAATGGGAAGAGAGAGGAGAGTTTGGCTTGTTAAAGATTCCTCTAAAAAATGAGTGGCTATGATTGAAACTTGGGAACCAAGTTTTGGTTTCTATGGTTGATATTGTGACACTTGTCAAGCTCTTGTTGCTTGGTAATAAGTAACATTGAAACCTCTCTGGTTTCTCCTACAACACTTGGTTAGGCTAACTAGTTTCATTACTATCCAGTTACTTGATCCAGTCACAACTTACTCCGGTAAAGTAACTTTTCTCCAGTGAAATTCCTTTTTACTTTTCAGGAGATATTTTCTTCATCATTTCATCTCCCAATCTTCCTTACTTAGGTGGTGCCATTTTATTCAAAAAATACCCCTGGAGTGGCTCTTTATTCAACAGGGTTCCTTATCCCATATGAAACACCGTAAAACGTGCTTTCGGTGGCCAATTTGACTTCAAGGCATGAAAGTTCCTAGAATTTCCCCTGATACTCAAGCCCTTTTCCGTTCCTCAAAATTCTTTCCAGATTTTCTGTAATTAATTTTCTAAGAAAATCATTTTTCTAGGTTTTCAAGTACTTTGTTCTCCGAACTAAGGAACTACCTTTATCAGATTCTGGATAATAATTTTATTAAATACTTTAGAACCCATCTAAACTTTTCTCAGTTTGGGTCTCCGACATTTGAGGACTCTTGCTACCTCAAATAATTATTTCTCGGTCATCTAGACCTCTAAAATCCCTCAATTACAAAAATGCCATTGCCTTTTCCTTCTCTTTCTTACTTTCCCCATAATTACCAAAATGCCAGTGCCTTTCTACTTTTTCCATAATTACCAAAATGCCATTACTTTTTCTTACTCTTTCTTGATTCCAACGTTACCCTTGGTCAACTTTAACTTTTTGGTCAACTTTGACATTTTAGTTGACTGTTAACCAGATTACCAAAATGTCCCTACTATTTGATGGCATTTTGTGCCCTGGCCTTTTAATCAAAATGACATTTTACCCATGTCATTTGTACCAAATGACCATTTTGCCCTTTGGTCACTTTTACTTAGAATTTTCTAGCCTTAAGTCTTAATCAATTATGCTCTCCCTGTTATCTATGGGCCTTAACTCAATTCGTAATTTATCAGTTTGGCCTTTATTTCCTTTCATGAAATTTGAGATATTACAGCTAGTATTTGCCTCTATGCCCAATTTGCACTAGAACCAGATTCAGAAACTGAGTGCGCCACCCAGCTCCAGGACAACTTCAAGAAGAAAGAAAGCCATTGAGAAACACAGAGTTCTGGACCTCCCGATAGCTACAATGATACCATGGTATATATTACTGATCACTCTAATTTTGAATTAAGGATGAAGCATAGGGATTTATGTCCAGCTGTATATGTGGATTTGGATCATGTCAAAAACCCCTTAGGAATGGACTTAAGTAACTATTTAAGACATTACAAGAAATTCCTGGAATTCAAAAAGGAATTCTCACCTGATTTGGTGAGAATTTTCCATCTCAATATGAAGTCAGATTCTATTTTGGATGAGCATAGAAGAATAAAATTTTACTCTATGGTCACTAAAATTAGGGGAGTAAGCATCTCCATTATGGCTGACAAGTTGAATGACTACTTGGGCACTCATGAGTTTAACAAGGATTTGAAAATTTTTTATGAGGTTGAGATGCATGAATTGCTGAAACCAGGAGAATCATTTAGTGGACTTCGTTTTGATCTTGCTTCTATGCCCCCTCTTTAAAGGGCAGTTCACTATATCTACTCTAGATGTCTAATGCACAAAAGCAAAAACTACACCCACATGTCTCATATGGATTATGTAATATCCCAAATTTCTTAAATGGAAATAAAGGCCAAACTAATGAATTACAAAATGATTTAAGGCCCCATGGATAAGAAGAATAGAAAGGAAAATGCATATAGACAAGAAAGGATGATCGACTAAGTTCCTAGTCTTAAGGATTTTAAGTAGAAATGACTAAAGGGCAAAATGGTCATTTGGCCTAACAATAAGGGTAAAACGGTCATTTTGAATAAAAAGGCCTAGGGCATAAAATGTCATCAAATAATAAGGATATTTTGATAATTTGGTGAAAAGTCAACAAAAAGTCAAAGTTGACCAAAAAGTCAAAGTCAAAGTTGACCCAAAAAGTAAAAGTTGACAAAAAATGTCAAAGTCAACCAAAGGTAAGTTTAAAATTAAGAAAGAATAGAAAAGGTGATGGCATTTTGTTAATTAAGAAAGAAATAAGAAGGTAGTGGCATTTTCGTAAATAAGTGGAAAGTAAGACAAGTAATGGCATTTCCGTAATTAAAGGATTTCGGAGTTAAGGATGACTGAGAACTAATTATTTGACGTAACAGGAGTTCTCAAATGCCGGAGACTCGGACTGAGAAAAGTTTAGTTGACCATAAAGTAATTAATAAAATTATTACCCGGTATCCCGTGCGGGCAGTTTCAAGGTACGGAGAACAACAGTGCCCGAAAGCTCCAAAAAAGTATTTTCTTAGAAAATTAATTACAGAAAATCCTGGAAGAATTTGGAGGAACGGAAAATGGTTGGAGTATCAGGGAAAAATATAGAATTTTTCCATGCCCTTAAGTCAAATTGGCCGCCGGACGCACATTTTACGGTGTTGCACGCAAATCGAGGGATCCTGACAAGTTACGATGGAAACCCCACAAAAAAAAGAAAACTCCTCAAAAGTACGATTATTGGATGCAAAATACAGTCGAGTGCTTCGCAAAAAGAAAAATGTTCCTGTAATTATAATATCTAATACCATAACTAGAGATGCTAAGCACTAGGACATGGCGCCACCTGTGACACTCCTTAATCTTTACCTTTAGCTTCATTAAATATCTATTTGGAAGCACATTTAGGCCTTTAGTGGCTTAGAGTAACCAAAGAGTGAAAAATAAAATTTTTAAGTTTAAGGTTACTATTCACGTCACTATTCACAGCATTTTGGGCCAATTTTGAAAATTCATAACTAATTGTAGAAAAATCGAAATTGAGTGCTTCCAGTTTCTACTTGAAGCTTGTAAGTT